>SNQJ01S0002840.1:302082-314092 GCA_010110895.2 Picea sitchensis
ATACATTCATTTACACTTTATTTCACCTAATTTGGCCACATAGAGAAGAAGGGCACCTCATCCCTAGATTTTAGGGAAAACTGCTAATTTTAGATCAAGACTCAACTCCCGATTCTTGATTTTCTTGATTTTTCTTGATTTATCCTTGATTTATTCCAACCCCCCCATGCAAAACTCATCTATTATTTGGGAATGCACACCTCCTCTTTGAGTGAGAGATTTATTCCTTAATTAATGATTTTTGCTGTTATTATTATTAGTTACTACTATTTCGGGTCAGTTAAGTGAGTTGGAACTACTATTTCGGGTCAGTTAAGTGAGATTAAGTGAGCTAATGCGCATCACTTAACTCTTGTGGACATTAATGAGTGTGTGACATGTATCTTTAGTGTTCTAGGTCGAACTATGTGGTCTCTCTTAGCTTATGACACCTATTTTAGCTATTTCTAGCTTTTTTTTACTAGAATTTCTATGTTGGAAATTCTATATATTCACCTCCTCTCTTCCTTTTTGAGGATGGTTGCTCATGTATATTCATTTTTTATTAATATAATTCTCTGATTTATGGAGCAAAAAATTTCTCTCATCTCTTGAATATCAACAAATTGCATGTGTTCAATTTAACTAGAATTCTAGATATATTGGGGTTTCTGCAGGAATTCTACAATTATTGGACACCTGAGAGATAACAGAGCAGTTGACACCAACAAAGCTCAACCCTGACTGAACGCAACATGCATCCAGTGATCATATTTTGGACACACATATCAAGGGCACTCGACAACAAAGGATCCAACTTTATAGAGTCGTCAAAGCAGGGCATCTCCTGGACCAAGGCAAGTGGCTCACCCGGGGCCAAATTCAGCAAAAATTTCCTCATCTGATGGGGGAAATCAACGCAATGGAGAACATTTGTTCCTAAGGAGGGAGGATTGATCGAGGTGGATATAGGTGGCCACCCACCTTTTCCAATTCGCTCAAAATAATTTTCTTGTAATTTTGGCAATTTACTATTTTTAGCAGTTTTTAACTTCCGAGGTCATTTCAAGGGCCTAAATGAAGGTTTTTCGGGATCAATATTCTCAAAGTTATATGAAGGCTCTAATTAAGCCCCCAAAATGAATCTCCTCGATGATACCTTTCCAACGATCTATCGTGTGCCTAAAATAGAGATCGTATGCAAAAGCTATGACCCCGAGAAGTTGATGTACTAACTTACCCAAAAGGGGCCCACATGACTTTTGGAGCTTCATCTTCTAGGGTTAGGTTTTTGGATGTCTATGGTTTTTGACATTCTTTTTTATTGTAAAAATTCCTTCAGAGCCTCATTGTAGTCATCTTCTTGCAAATGAGCGCATTCGTCACAACTCTTCTCAGAGATAAGCCACCACCATTCCAACAATCTTGTTTTCCGCTGCATTTTACAGTTTCAACTTATTTCCTTATTGAATAGAAAACCAGTTTTACTGTATCTCAGTTATTCTGTGTTAAGCATATTTTAATAATATGTATTCATTTCATTATGCTCATAAAATCTGGATCAGTTTCCCTCTGGGCAAGTGGAAAAGAATGCTTTGAAGCATCTTCCTACTACTAGCATAACTACATTGCAAATGGTCATCTTCAACAGACTAGGGAGGATGTATTTAACTTGGTATATTTTGTTATGTTTATATTTAAATATTTTAATCATAAAGTTAACTTCTTATTTATCTCATCCTTTTATTTAGATTCGTATATTTGGATTAAAATTTGAAATATTTAGCATTGGAAAAATTGTAAAAGAGTTATGAATATGTTGTAGGTTATTCCATGTATGAAGGCATAAAATTTTGTTTACACTTAATGCATATGTTTAAGTTAGCGAATATTATTTCATAGTACGCCATTGAGAGGTGCTACATTTGGTATCATAGCCTTGGTTCTAAAACTGGGCCAAGGGACAACAATTACATTGTATTTTTCCTAAATGAAAACAAACTATAAAATAATAAATTTCAGATTTATGAATGGTAGCTAAAATGTTCCTAAACAAAGAGAGAGAGAGAGAGAGAGAGAGAGAGAGAGAGAGAGAGAGTATGATTTGTTAATTTGTAGAAGAATGGGTTTCTTGAAAGTGCCTGAATGCATAGAAACCCCTTTTAGATCATTTCTCTCATCATAAAACAAAGCATATTGCAAGTAAACCACGGGAGAAACAAGCCAAACCCTAAGGTTATAATTTTTAGAGGCTTAAAACCTAACATTGGCGATTAATGACATCTTTGTTCTGTAACCTCGTGTGCTCACGCTTGTAAATATGGCTACTTTCTCTTATGTGGTGTTTATATCATTTACGAGGTACTTAGTTTAGTCGGCTCTGAGCGGATTTATTGTCAAGATCCGCTTGCTTGCCACATTCTCAGGTTCATATTTAAATTCCTATTTTTCTAGTATGCTTTTGCTCAGTTATATGGTGTTTTATTTCTATCGTTTATGCACAATTTTTAAAGTACTATGAGGTATGGAGATGATCATACGATGATTTAAATAACTACAACAACATGTTATGTTGTGATTAGTAGTGTTTAAGTGTCCAATAATTAGTTAGGTAGATATTAGTTGGAAATAATGAATGCAAATTGGTTTGTGTTTATGAATAACAATGATCATTTATATTTACAAATAAAATTGATTCCCTTCTATAATCTTTAGGGTTTTGTTACGTGTTACCTAGTTTTTTTTTTTTTTTTTTTGTATATAAATGTCCGAAGGAAGATCGATGATTATATTCCCTTAAGGAAATATACACTATGCTGAGATTTCATCCTCGAAGAGCAACCATTAAGATGAGATCTTTCCAACCCACATCCACCGAGTTATCGATCTAAGTAGCTCCAAAACAATCATGTTGAGCCATTTGAAAGAACCTGCTCGGGATTTTCTCATGCAAAAATGTAGGCTTGAGACCCTAAGTCACCCTCATTCTTCCAACATCCTTGGAGGAAAGTTCGACCTGGTAGGGAAAGATGAAGTTGATAGTGAACTTGGAGAGAACAGATACATGGACCAGAGGGTGTGGTTTCGTGAATGTCAATAGGGTCTTCGGAGGTTCAAGGTTGGGTGCCACCTTCTTCCACGCCGTAAGGAAGTCTTCCTCCCCTACCCTTTCAATAGGGGCCGATGTAGAAAAGCAAGGGGAAAGGCCCCAACAACAACAATATTGAGTATTGAGACATACAACTAAGGAGGGTTTTGGACCCCGAATAAGTGAGTATTTCCAAAATGAAACGCTAGACCTTCAATTACTTATTGGATGAAGAGCCTATACTCTCGAAGCAGGCTAAGACAATGTTTCTTGTTCTGCATGAAAAGAAAGGATAGGCCATTTTGAATTAATAGGAATCAAACCCAACATACGTATATTAAATACGACTAATGAGGTGAACCGTGGGAAGTGAACCACCCGCAAAGAAGGAATCCCTATCTAGATGCATCTCAATGCCAAGGAGAACACACAGAACAAAACTGCCTAATAGACGCCTAGAATTCATAGTCAGATGTATGTAACCCACTTGAGGACATAATATTATGTAAATAATCCATTGATATTGCCATAGATGGAAAGATCTCATCCTATCTCAGGAACCAACCGTTCAAGTAGATTGATATCAATCACAACGAGTTAATATATTCTCTTTGTGTATCTCCTTGCCTAATTCTCAATTTGACCTACCTTTTCATGAGCACTTCTTCACTTATGACTATTTTCTTTGTTTTCTCTAAGAATTAGACTAGGTCAAGAACATTATCCAATGTACTCAACGATGCTTAACTCAATAATAAACAATGGATCCAACCGATCTTTCAATTTCGTGGTGTTTATTTCTTATATGCTTGCGTTCACTGCTTCTTTATCTGTTGGCTGGGGTGCTTACCTCAGATTCAAAAACATCCTCAAATCATTCCTATGCTCCCCCTTGTCATTAGAGGAAAAAGGCAAAAGTGTTCCCTATCTTTGGTTGTGGGCGGTGTAGAGAAAAGACAGAGAAACTTGGTGGATCAATAGAAGAAAACCTTCCGGTGAAAGCCTGCGCAGTTATTTTCCTTTTACATTGTGAAGTTAATATGTATACAATAGACTCTCTCTTCCATTCAGATGAAGTCGTTGCTAATATGTAGATAAGATACTCACTTTTCATTCATGAAGGTCAAAGTATTCTTTTCATTCCCTCGACTCGTCGATCTCTCCCGATTCTTTTTCTTAATAGGTTATTTGTGTACTCAACCTATGTAAAATATAACCGACACAAAATCAACGTTGTTAATGGATTACAAACTCCGCTATATCAGATCCTAAAGAGTGTCAAAACTATTCTATAGGAAAACCATTCTATATCAGTTTCACTGCACTATGCAACCAACTACAATTAGGTCGTCCTCGAGATCACCTTGCGAGGAAGATCCTTGATTTGAGAGTGGTCTATTTGTAGTACGTTGCTCTATGAAGCTAGCCTCTATTCCCCCTTCCATTAAATGAAGCTTTTGTTATACATGTAACCCAACATCACACTTGTTGACACCTTTAGTATATCACGTGCATGTCAAGGAAGATATGGACAATATACTTCTTACTGCATATTTTTCTGAATGCTACAAACTTTATTTTATTTTAGGAAAATTAACTTTCACTGACAATGCCATTGATTTTTCTTTCCTACTACAACAACTGTTAGTATTAGTATACAAGTATGACGAACAAGGGCACTCTGCTCGCCGAGAACATAAACTCAATAAATCCCAAACCATTAATGCCATTGATGTTTCTTTATTTTCCTATTGAACCATTAAATAATGATATACTTCCCAGAAACTGCCCATCTTAACCCATATATGAAGCCAAGACACTACTTTTCCTCTAGTGAGTATTAAAAGTACACATAAAATATGCTTTTTAACCTCTTTTTCGATGAAATTTACGAAAATAAAATATCTTGTAAGTGTCACTTATGTTACAACCACTCATACCATTCTTTGGTTAACAAGAGTAGAATTTTCACAAAGACTCTTTTGTCTTATGTCTGTACCGATCTTTGGTTGAAAACAATATTTGTCTTATACTCGTACCATCCTTTAGCTAAAAACCATCGTATCATTTCTTCTACTACACACAATTAAAACACTGACTACATTTTTTTTTTCAAGTCACACTCCAACCCTGTTGTCTTGTGGGGAATTCAAATGTTCCTTGTAGAAATGAGATTTTTGTTCATCTGTTGCACATGGAGGCATGATGAGACTCCATGAACAGCCGGTGAAAGAATCATGCGATGCTACTTGTTTTAATAATAACAACAATGTAATCAATGGCAATTTTAGTACTTTGGCACATCACGTCACGAATCCCACTGTGACTTTGTTATTTTAGTATTTGTTTTTATTTATTATAATTTTCAATAATAATAAATTAAAATAATATCCCATCTCCCTATCATGGAGCCACCAACATCATCGAGATGTGAAGAATCAATGCCTATTATAGAATTATTGGTTGGCAATCGACCGACTACGTATGATTATGAAATGAGATAAAGACCATTTGGAATACTATCTAATACAATCCAGGGAAGAAGGTAGTTGGTATGTCCATCATTTATATAAGTCCATCATTTATATATATATATATAGGAAAGTTCAATTATATATATTAATTGAGATATACATATATATAATTTATATATTTATTTTAATATGATTTAATAATAAATGTTCAAAGGGGTTGGATTTAATGGTGGAAAGCGAGGAGTTTTTCACCATTGGGTAAGGTTCAATTCCCGTGAGGGCCTAACCTGAAGCCATGGGGGCACCTTGAGGTAGTGGTCGAACATGTGGTTGCACCCAGAGATACTATATTAAATGGTATCGTGACCCATGCACACATAAGTGGATCAAAGCCCACCCCAATGTCCTTCAAATAGAGAAGTCCCTGAGGTGTAGGACAGTGGGTGATGGAGTGCGCTGTTAAGACGCTCCGTGATGTTAAAGTCACCGGTTCGAAACCTGTGGGGATAAAAAATCTAACCATGTTAAGGGTTGGAGTGGCTCAGGGCGGGTGCGATCCCCGAGTGATTTTGACAACTTAGATGCCCATGAGTCATGGTTTCTTAACCACAGGTTAGTCCCACATGTCACAGACAAACTAACAAACAAAAAAAATAAATAATAAATATATTACGAAAATAAAAATGAGTATTAAGAAAAATAATATATATATATATATATATATATAGTTCAATTATATATATTAATTGAAATATAAATATATACCATTTATATATTTATTCTAATATGATTTAGAATAGATAATAAATATATTGAAAAACAAAAGTGAGTATTAAGAAAAATAATATATATATATAGTTTTATATTAGGTTGTAAAATTTTATAAATGTAAAGTGTATATAGAATAATAATATTACTATACCACATATATAATAATATATATATATATATTATTATATAATATATATATATATATATTATTATATAATATATACTATATTAGGTTGTAACATTCACATAAATGTAAAGTGTATATAGAATAATAATATTACTATATCATATTAATTAATTAATTAATTATATATATATATATATATATGGATTTAGGGAGTAGTAAATTGATGTTTTTAATTTTAATTTTATTGAGTTATAAAGATATGGGTAAAATAAAATAAAAAACAATAATATGTGAATAAGAAAGCCATTATGGTTGAGGCAAGGGAGTTCTTATTAATGAGAATCTCATGTTTTAAGTGTATCAAAATATTAAGTAATAGTAAAATATGTTATTAGAATAAATTAGTTAGATTAATAAAAAATGTTATATATATTTAAACTATAAATGATGTGCGTAGTGTTGGGTAGTTGTTTAGCTACCCTGTTATGGAAATAATGTGGCATCAAGAGTATAAGCCCATCACATTGCAATAATGGAACCTACTTAAACCCCAATTAATGTCCTTAACCAAGAACCAAGACATTCAACCAAAGTCACCATAAGAGTGGGTCTCATGAGGAATTTTAACGCATTCAAAGCATTACCAAAGTACATGGAATTGTGAGCAATACAACGACTGCAAGCGTAGAATTATGTAACCTTTTCAAGATAGAGTGTGGAATCTAATTCTGTATGGAATAGATAACTCAAAGTGCACATTATAGTTAAAGTCCAACTTGATATGTTTTAAGGTTAGGGTGATCGTATTGAAACAAATCTTGTAACCTAGAAAGTAAATGTTGACGTGGGAAACGTTGCGTGAAGTATGACTTAGGATTTATCCTCCACTTTGTTAGTAAGTGGAGGGCCTTTAGTAAACTTGATTTCGAATGAAAACATAGTCATAAGCATGGTTCACATTCATCATAAGGGAGAATCTAACCTTAGTAATGCTAAGAGTGAAGGACACATCATTGTTACAAGAAAGATATTGACCACTTACAAGTTAGTAAGATGAGTGATAAGTACCTTAGCTAATTCTAGTTGACTAAGTAAAATGAATGAAATAATCCTTTGAGAAAATGGGGTATTCAATTGGAAGGGTAGCACTTTCGCCCATAAATTTATTGGTAGTAGAGATCGCAATGGAGTGTCGTGGTTTATTATGCACAAGTCCCTTGTAAGAGGTGAGTTTTCTAAACGGTAGCTTACATCTTGAAATGCATTAATTAGTTTAGCAACTACTTGCTCACCAAGAAGGATTTTTCCCTATGAATATAAAATCTAGATAAGGAATGATGAAAACATACTTTTCATTGTTAAACATGTTTTATAGTAAGGGGAAAGAACTTGAAAGTGATAGAGATGGACAAGAAAAGAGTTAGAGGCCAGAGTTGGTAGGATTTATGTAGGTATAGACAATATAATTGTGAGACTATACAATTGTGGGAAGAGAAGACCTTAAGGACAAGTGACTAAAGAGTTTGGAATGAACCCTTGGTAATTTATTCTTGGTATAGAAATGTTCACTAACTCACGTGTTAGCATGGTTCTCTTTATGTATAGGCGCATTGGTAATAACTAATCATGGATAGAAGACACAATTTGCCTCGAGTATGATGAAGACTAATTCTATACTTGACAATTAACTTGGTTGAAGATCCAATTTATATAACTTAAGAGAAGAGTGAGATTGAGGACAATGACCAAACGAACCTTGAAGTGATGACATCATATAATAATCAATTAGCAGTACCTTAGTCCATGTTCGTAATCATGGAAAACTTTTATGTGCCAATCTCATGAGTGATGACACATGTATTGTCAAACTAGAGTAATAAATCAAAGTCAGTAATGATTGTTTATAATTATCAAGGTATCCAAGGTGGGATTGTATGTATGACATGATGAAATTTATATCAAACTCAATATAATATTCACTTAAATAGAGAACAGATAATGAGCTAAGGTTCAAAATGGTGATCAAACTAGTAGACTATATTTTAAATATGGGACTTAGGAAGAATAAATCTATAAGAAAAGTGTGTCTTTTCATTAATTAAATTACAAGTGGTAATAAAATAGAGTTGGGTCATAATAAGATGACATATAAATAGACGTAGTCTCAGTCAATATATTAAAAGAATCAACATGTTTTTTTATCAAATGAAGGTCCAGTGGGACTAGTATAGCATAGGATTTTCTATTAGGGAAGACACTTAATAGTTGTGCCATGGATTTTTTCTTATTTTCTGAATGACCATAACCCTACACATGGTATAGGAAATTAATAACAACCTATTATATTATAATTTGGTTGAAGATTGATATCATTTCAGATAAACTAAACCATTATTGAGATGTTTAACTTAATCTTTTGACATAAAGAAAGGAATACAAAATTCTTAAATTTATAATTCTTTATAAAATTTTGTTTTTATAGTATATGATAGTTAATTGAATTTTTTTCATTAAGTTGGAACCGTAGTGAGTATCATAAAAGACTTGGTTAATAAAATTATGAATGTTACAAAGAATAAGATGGGAAATAAATTTATACCGAAGGATCTTCCCCTTATTGCTAACATAGTAGTATCTTTGTGATGACTTTATGATAGTACAATCAAAGTAATGACCACGTAATAATTCTTCAAGAGTTAATCCTAGGGAGATGTAAATACCATGCATTATGATTACCTTACATTTTGACCATAACTCCGGGATAAAGTTTCTTGAAGGGTGGTTGTATGTAACACACCATATCTTGGCCTTAGGGAGTTAGAACATTTTTGTTTAAATTAAATTCTTAACATTTGTTTGGGCTCAGTTAGATTGGGATAGATATTTGAGAAATGTACATATGGACCTAATTGTGTGTTGCATAATATTATTTTCATTTTTATATGCTCATGATGATGATGTTAGGAAATGAGACACACTTCCACACTAAACCTAGCAGAAGAGAGGAAGAAACATTTAATTAAGAAAGTAAATGACACAACAATCACACAATACACATAGATTTTACCCTGGAAAACCAATCCGAGAAAACCAACATTCCTTAAGCCTTATGCTCCTTGTTGTTTTATTCATTCAAAATAAAAGGTTACATGTCTAACCTTGGTCCACACCTAAGACACAATTGACATCACACTCTCTTGCTTACACAAGCACAACCCTGTAGCCAATTCAACTTACATTTACATGACCGACAACCTCTACGATTATTGATTGACTCATTGATCTATCAACCTTTTCCTTACAAAATGGCTTCTTTATAAGATTTACAACAGGAAAACCCCTAAAGAAAATAACACCCCAAAAAAGGTTACATATCCATGCAGATCATTGGATACAAATCATGTAAATCTCATGATTATGTTATGGTCGACTACCACGTTGTATTACCCTTCAACTATCAGTCGACCTTCGTTCGATCTTCAGTTGGTTTCCACACGCCCACCTGTCTACCTCTTGTCGGTTGACCTATTCGACTTTCTATTGATGTATTTACCATGTCGAACCACCTCGACTTTAGACTTAGACTTTACCGGGTCAAATAACCTCGACCTTCGACTTGCTGTCAATCCACCTCGACTTTGTGTTTATCCAGTCGAACCACCTCGACCTTCAACTTCAAATGTCATTTGATCCACTTTGACTTTCACTACAAAGAATATAACAACCCAACATTCTCCCACTTGTTGTATTATTTGTTGAAATCAGGAGAGCTTTGAACTTTTGTTCACTGACCCAGGGAAAAAAGTCCCATTGCCTCTCTGCACCAAGAGAACTTCACAACACTCACAAACTTGGTCAACGAGTTTGGTATGTTTTCCAACGTGTCTACTTTCTCCAACAACACCTTGTTTCTTTCCACCATGTCCCTCACGAAATGGTATTGTAAATCAATGTGCTTAGTCTTCGAATGATAAGTTGGGTTCTTTGCTAGAAATATTGTGCTTTGACTGTCGCAACTTATCTTCATAGCTCTCTGCACAAACCTGATTCCTGAACACAACCTTTTCAACCATATTGCTTCTTTGATTCCATGAGTGGCTGCCATGTATTCAACTTTTGTTGTTGACAAGGCTATGACTGCTTGTCGATTACTCATCCAGTTGATTGCTCCACCGAACATTTTGAACACATATACACTGGTCGACCTCTATCGATCCAGATCTCCAGCCCAGTCGGCATCAACAAAGCCATGTACATTTAGTTCATTGCCACCTCTAGGTTTTCCTTGGTAACATATAGCATAATGTTTTGTGCCACACAAATACCTGAATACTCTCTTGACATTTGTATAATGCTCCTTCCCAGGTGTCGACATGTATGCTCAACACTCCCACTGCATGGGAAATGTCTGGTCGAGTGAATACCATCACATACATTAGACTACCAACAACACTTGCATAGGGAACACATGCCATGTTCTCTATTTCTTCCTATGTCTTTGGACATTGTTCATCAATTAGCCTCGCTCCCATAGAAATTGGCACCTTCACCGGTTTGCAATCCTGATTGTTGAAATGTTTCAAAACTGTTTCAATATACTTCATCTGATTCAACCAAATATTTCTATTTGTTCGATCTATCTTAATATCCATTCATGGAATGAATTTAGCTGCACCGAGGTCCTTCATGTTGAACTTGGAAGATAGTTGCTTCTTCACCTCCTTTATTGTGTCCATGTTGTTTCCAATCAACAACATGTCATAGACATACAAATCTACATATATGAAATGCCCACCTTCTTCTTTGGAATATATGTAGTGATCAACTTTGCTTCTCACAAATCCCAAACTAAGGATGTATGTGTCGAACTTTTGGTACCACATCCTTGGTGATTGCTTTAGACCATAAAGGGATCTTTTCAGTTTACACACCAAAAATTTCTTTCCCTTTACTACAAATCCTTCAGGATGTTTCATGTAGACTTCCTCATCCAGGTCCCCATGTAGGAGAGTTGTCTTCACATCCATCTATTCTATTTCCAGATCAAATGTTGTAGCTAGAGACATTAGTACTCTAATGGAAGTTAATTTTGCAATAGGGAAAAAAATCTCACCAAAGTCGACTCCTTCGAATTGGGAATATCCTTTCACTACTAGTTGAGCTTTGAATTTCTCGACTTACCCTGTTGCATTCATCTTCTTCTTGAATACCCATTTGCTATCGATAATATTTCTTCCACTAGGAAACTTGACTAAATCCCATGTCTCATTCTGTAATATACCAGATATAAAATGTATGCAAAACAGAAATAAAATGCTAGTAATGGCAGAATAACAACAATATAACCAGAACATTCACCACAATAACACTGAAATGATATAAGAATAACAACATAAATAACACTTTGAATCTGAAAGCAATGTTCACCGGCCTCTTCGAGGGGGCAACCTCCAGTTGAGTAGAGCTCTATTACAATAATATCCAAGCTAGGGTTCTCATACCCTCGACTCCTATTTATACTAAAAAGAAGCATCTAGAGGAAGATCCTTCTAGAAGCGAAAGCTTCTATTA
>SNQJ01S0002840.1:321261-379649 GCA_010110895.2 Picea sitchensis
TATTAAATGTGAAAGAGAGATTACAACCATGGCCTTGATGTTGTAAGGTCCCTTCCAACTGTCCTTCGTTCCCCACACACTTCTTGCTCCAAGGATTCTGAGACCATAGATCTGATAGCTACTCACAATCTATCTTGACAAAGCAAATCTCAAAGACACTTAAACCAAGCCAAAGATAACAAGCTCAAGAACAAGAACCCACAAGCTAACTTTCTCCATGAGAACTCCTCTCCTTTTATAAGTTGAAGAGGATAAGGTGAGGAGGTTAGAATGATCCCACTAAATCATGAAAGCGAATAAGATCCAAACCATTCGGATGCCACCTCACCATAGAAGCTTCTCCTTCTAGAAGATTCGAGAAAACGCTCATTTTTCCCACGTGCTGGAATTCTCGCACCCTAGCTATAGAGAAACCTGCGAGGTGTTCGCACCCTAGCTATAGTGCAACCTGCGAGAATGGGTCATTCTTGCACCCTGCCTATATAGCAACTTGCGAACTTCCCTTTTTATAAGGTTTTTACATAGGAAAAAACAACTTCTTTTCTCAGGAGAAGTTCTTCTCCCTTCTCTCTTTAGGAACTCAGGCCACTGTGACCCCTCTGAAGGCAACAAATAGGTTTACATCATTAACGATCATAGGGATGACGAAAATAATGTGTAACAGTCTTCCTAGAAAAACAATATATGAAGGAGACATAATACAAGGATCCACCAAGTGAAGGAAATGTAATAGGGATAAACACATCATTATGAACCAACTCTAGAATCCCCTTTTCCCTTGTTGCTCCAGATGGGAACCTCACCCGACTTTTTTTTTCCATATATACAATGTTCACAAAAGTTGACTTCTAAATTACATTTAGGAAAGTCTTCGACCATACCTTTTTTATGCATAGCTCGAAGTATTTTTTCTCCAATGTTTCGCATCCTCTTGTGCCATAGCATGGTTGGGTCGACTTTATGATGACTTGTCGAGTCGGTTTGAATCGACTTAGCTCGAGTCAAGTCGAGTCGATTTGAAGAAGAGTCAACTTCAAGAATAACGATGTTGTTGCATCTAGTCGATTCGACACCCTCTAGCAACTTGTATAGGGTTACAATCTTAGCTCCTTTCATTAAGACCAATTCACCTCCTCCCATCTTGCACGAATCCTTCTGAAATAGAGTGTACACTCCAACATCACTCATCTTGCTGACAGATATCAGGTTTCTTGCCAAACCTAAAACCTCCTCCCATCCTGTAGTATCAGTTGAACTTTCCCCCGCCCAACAATTATGGTTGTCGAGTCATCCCCCAAGAACACTTCTCCTCCTTCATATCGTTCATATTCACAGAACCATTCTCTATGTGGTGTCATATGGTAGGATGCTCTTGAGTCGATCAACCCAAAATCTTGATCCACCTATATATTGGTCAACGCCAGGTACACATCGCCTCCCTTATCTGGAGTCGTCTTTCTCTCAGTCAACTGCTTCTCGTCGGATCATGTACTGACTTCCATCGCCTTCGACTTGCAGTCCTTTTTGTAATGCCTATATTTACCACATTTCTAACATCTTCTTTTCCACTAAACTAGGGATTTAGATCTACCCTTCAACTTAGAATTTCTATTGGAGAATTTGCCTTTATCTTTGTCAACCGGTCGACCTCTCACCACTAAAGCATATTTGGTCGAACCTTCCATGTTCTTCCTTCTCATTTCTTATGACAATAGAGATGCAACGATGTCTTCTAGCGCTAATGTGGCTGCATTACTCCCTATAGCCACGATTAAGCTATCCCAGGAGTATGCCAAAGAACATAATAGGATTATAAATTTCTCCTCCTCAGTGATTTTAATATGCACAAGAGATAATTGGATTATAATGGTATTAAATGCATTTAAATGCTCAATCACCAAACTTCCATCACTCATTCTCAGAAGATACAGTTTCTTTATGAGAAAAAACTTGTTTACTAGGGATTTCAACCAGTACAAGCTTCCCAACTTGTCCCATAGTTTCTTGGCCGAATATTCACTTGATACATTCAACAACACTGAATCTGTACGAAAAAGTTGAATTGTACTCCTTGCTCTTCTCTTGAGTTTCTCCCATTCTTCTGTCGACATACCTGCTGGTATGGTACTTGGACAAACTGTTGTCTATTGTTTTCAATCTACAAGGAGATATTCAATTTTAAGCTTCCAAAGCTCAAAATTTTGGCCATTTAATTTTTCGATCTCTATTCTCGAACTACTCGCCATTCTTTAACACAACATTTAGCACAATCTTTAAAGATTTATAATTTACGACTCTTACTGTACATAGGGTTTAGCTCATATCCAATAATGTTAAGCCAAGCTATGATAACACATGTTAGGAAATGAGACACACTTCCATCCTAAACCTAGCATAAGAGAGGAAGAAACACTTAATCAAGAAAGTAAATGACACAAAAATCACACAGTACACCAAGATTTTACCATGGAAACCCAAACTGGGAAAACCAACATTCCTTGAGCGTTCTACTCCTTGTTGTTTAATTCATTCAGAATAAAAGGTTACATGTCTAACCTTGGTCCACACCTAAGACACAATCAAGATCATACACTCTTGCTTACGCAAGAACAACACTATAGCCAGTTTGGCTTACATCTACATGACCAACAACCTCTACGATTATTGATTGACTCATTGATCTATCAACCTTTTCGGCGTTACCACACACCTTATTTATAGGCTTTACAATAGTCAAAACCCTAAAGAAAATGGTGCCCAAAACACGGTTACATATCCATACATATCATTGGCTACAAATCCCACAAATCTCAAAATTATGTTATAGTTGAATACCAAATCGTATTTCCCATCGACTACCAGTCGACCTTCATTCAGTCTTCATTCGGTTTACACACCTCTGCCTGTCGAACTCTTGTCGGTTGACCTCTTCAACTTGTTGTCAATTCTTTACCATGTCGAACCACCTCGAATTTCGACTTCGACTTGCTATCGATCCACCTCGACTTCATCTTTACCCGATCAAACAACCTCGACTGCCAGTCGATCCACCTCAACTTTCACTGCAAAAAATATAACAACCCAACATATGATATCTCTTTGATTTGTTTAAAGATTCAAATTAAAATGTGGAATTCAGGTACATGGATACTCGTTCAAAGTTATGTTGTGAATGCATAATGGATGCAAGGCATGATAAAAATAAACATACATTTATTAATTAAACTTCAATACAGAGGTGGATTCTTATATGAAATTACGATGTATATGCTGGCTATGAGTTACTGGTGAACTAACCTATAGGTTGATGAGCTACGTGATAACCAAATGACTATAGTGCTAAGGTAACTTGGATGTCGTATACATCAAGAGGATTGTGTATGCTATAAGTTGTGCTTATTATTTAATTTATGATTCAAAATATTGCTATGATTTTTGGTAAGTGTGGTTTTGGCAGGATGCACAACTTGCTCAGAGTGGTTGTTTGATGACGTGACTCTAAGAATAGTAGTTGCACAGTATGGTTTGATGTAGGGTGTTGAATCTAGTTCTATGAGGAGGGGTGGAGGTATTTCCCATTGTTTATCCTCTGAAACCTGGAGTCGTGGGAGGGTTGTGTGAAGTCACGCTCCCCTAGATGTGTGATGACGACTACTAGTTTCCTATTGGGGAAGCTTGGTCGAGATGTATGACACTTCCACTTATGGGTTCTATCTAGAGTTAGGTCAATATGGTTGACGCTCTAGCTTAGTCCAATAGAGGAAATGATAGGATGGAAGATGGAAGTAGGTTAGGAAGGAAGGTTGATTCAATGTTAGTTGAGATTATTGCTTGGGAATTGGATGTGCCAGTCTTGTTTCTCACTTGGTTCCAAAACACTCATTTTTATTCCCTTTTTATATTTTAAGTGTAATGATCAATTATAAATGAATTGTTGTAGTTTTGTTAATTAATGTTACTAAATGATACATTTGTTGTCTTGCATGCCTTGGTGTGATCATACATGAACTATGCACTAGATAAAGTGATTGATTATCATGAGCACAAGTGCAGGCTATGTGTCAGCTAGCTATGCACACATACCCTACACATGTACACTAGTAAAATTAATTAATGTATTAATTATTAAACTAGATTATTAAGTATTTAATTGAATGGTTTAATGACTATGTAAATCATTTTTTATACAAAAATATCTAGTAGCATTAAATAACTTCTTTGACTTGATTTATGGTTGGTATGATGAATTAAATAAGTATGGTGAGTTGTCATATTCATTTTGGGGAAAATTTTCAAATTACATTTATAAGCTAGTATGATAAGAAAGACTTTGCATTTTATTTATTGTTATTTATGCAAACCATTTGTATTTTAGTTTTATTTTAACTTTCCCAAAAAAATCTAGATAAGGGAGGTTGATGGATATTAAAGAGGGTGATTGAGGAGACTTGGGGAAGGGTGTATGGAAACTTGATAAATAGGAGAGGGTGTTGAGAGGTTAGAGCATGTTGGGAGGTTGGAAAATTCTTTGAAGACATAATTCTTGTGAGTCTTCTTAGATCATTTTGTGCTTTGTTGTTCTTGGAGTCACATGCACAGAGGGCTAAGAAACCAAAAGGTTTCTTGGAGCTAGGAAGTCGACTAGGCTCCTAGTTGGTTGGAAGGATTCTATTGTTTCCCTCTAGGCAAGTGGAAAATAATGCTTTGAAGCATCTTCCTACTACTAGCATAACTACATTGAAAATTGTCATCTTCAACAGACTAGGGAGGAGGTATTTCACTTGGTATATTTTGTTATGTTTCTATTTAAATATTGTAATCATAAAGTTAACTTCTTATTTATCTCATCCTTTTATTTAGATTCATATATTTGGATTAAAATTTGAAATATTTAGCATTGGAAAATTTGTAAAAAGTTTATGAGTATGTTGTAGGTTATTCCATGTATGAAGGCATAAAATTTTGTTTACACTTAATGCATATGTTTAAGTTAACATATATTATTTCATAGTACCCCATGGAGAGGTTCTACAAATTCATTTCACTCATTTCAATCACATTTCTTCATCCTTATGAGCATCACCACTTCACTAGTTCAATCCTAGTTATTTGGTGCAAGTCTTGAAGGTGAGGTGATGATGAACATTGTGCGATTCATTTTACTAGTTTCAATCCCACTTCTTCATTCTTGTGAGCATCACTTGATGCAATGATTAACATTTTGTGATTCATTTCACTGGTTTCAATCCTACTTCTTCATCTTTGTGAGCATCACTTGAAGCAACGATTAACATTGTGCGATTCATTTCACTTGTTTCAATCCCACTTCTTCATCCTTGTGAGCATCATATGATGAAATTATTAACATTGTGTGATTCATTTAACTAGTTGCAATCCCACTTCTTGATCCTTGTGACTATCACTTGATGCAATGATTAAAATCGTGTGATTCATTTCACTTGTTTCAATCCCACTTCTTCATCATTTTGAGCATCATGTGATGCAATGATTAACATTGTGTGATTCATTTCATTGGTTTCAATCCCACTTCTTCATCCTTGTGAGCATCATGTCATGCACTGATGAAGGAGAGGTGGTGATTAAAATTATACGATTCATTTCACTAGTTTCAATCCCACTTCCTCATGCTTGTGAACATCCACTAATGTAATGATAAAGGTTAAGTGATGATTAACATTGTGTAAATCATTTCATTGTTCATAAATGAACAACTTTGATTAAAAATATAATATCTCATATATGAATATCATGAAGCTTTCTTCACATTGCAGACCACTACATTTGCTTATACATTAGGTATTTGCAATTATGTATTATGATGGGAATGTGAACTGCCAGCTCTAAAACATGATCCATCTATGTATTTCTCAAGCAATCGAAGGATATTCACAGTGACTATGTAAGAATCATACACTATCCATATCACCTCCTTTCGGTGTCACATGCATGATAGATCCACTAAAGGATTGGTAGTTTCATTGATAACACCAAAATTTGAAGAACTCTAGGTGGTAGTACCCTTACCGTAAATCCATTTGTATATGGAACACTTTACTAAAATGTCATTGCATGAGCAAAGGTTGGTTTGAGTATTTCCTAAGGTCAATGATTGAGACAAATTTGATGGTGGTTAGAGTTTTGTTGAAAAGCTGCACAAGGGAACTCGCAAAACATGAAACTTACAATTAATGGGCCTAGCTTTAGGATACTAAGGAAGCACCTTGTGTCTAGAAAATATGTATGTGAATACACTGGAAACAAGTGTAGAACAACTATGTAGTGAAGATATAACATTCCCATTACCATTAACATTCCCATTAACTATGTAGTGAAGATATAACATTCCCATTCTGGACTTCGTACGAAATCCTCGCAATTGCGACAATCTAATTCTTAAATCCCATGCAATAGGCACAAACCCAGAGAATTAGGTGGATAGTGTTGGCTAATATCATCAGCTTGAAATGACATGAAAGTGTTATGATATCATGAAAGCTGCTGCAAATGTGTTCTCTTCCCATGTGCCAGCAAACAAAAATCCACACCTACTCTATTTTCAACCCGTGATCACTTTGAAGCAAGTGAGATTCACATGCATCCACCTTAGCATGCAACCGCCACACTTGATTTAGTGCCCATCGATTTGTTGATCATCACAAATCTGAGATCCCAGGGATAGAAGTGTCCGGGGTGACTTGGGAAACTTAAAGAATCCCCCCTTAATCACCAATAAGTTGTTGCAACGAATGCTCAATATCAAGAACCTCACCTAAAGAAAAGCGTTGCAACAGTAGGTCACTACCATGAATTATTAGCGTGAAGCCATAGACAAAAATATTAAGTCAAAAACTGGTCTAAGTTATCTCGCGTGCAAACAATATAATATGTTTCCCACTAAAATCCAATTTGAATTCTCCTCTTGCATTTGATCCTCGTACCATGGCATTTGGACGCAATCCCATGCAACCCTTGTACTTGCAGTCTGTGGCGACCACGATAGTGACTAGACCGCGTAGATGGAAGGGAGCCCATGTCCATGTCAGGTGTGTCCTCCGTGGCATACCTCGCTAATGCCAAGGATAAACTATGTTTATCCTCGACGGTGGAAAGTAGTGGGTGAGTCCCTTCAATACGCTCATAGGCCAAACTTGAGCTCACAAAATCATCTAACTTTTTATGTGGTTGCTACAATCTAATGTTTTAACAAAATATCTTTGGGACTTTTAAAAAGGCAAGCTCTAGTTTTTTTTACAGTTTCCTCCTCTTGGAGAGAGGATATTTTTTTGAAGGACTTCTAGACTTTATTGCCTTTGTGAAAAAGATTACTTGAGCTCACAAAATCATGTAACTTTTTATGTGGTTGCTACAAAATCATGTAACTTTTTATGTGGTTGCTACAAACTAATGTTTTAACAAAATATCTCTGGGACTTTTAAAAAGGCAAGCTCTAGTTTTTTTACAGTTTCCTCCTCTTGGAGAGAGGATATTTTTTGAAGGACTTCTCGACTTTATTGCCTTTGTGAAAAAGATTATAGGCTAGCCAGCTTTTTGGTCTATAGAACTATTCTTTTAAGGTCTTTTCTTCTATGTATTTTGATTGGACAAAGTGGACTTTATGCCACGTCAGCGTAGAAAGACTTATGTAAAAAAATTATATTATTTTTAATATAATATGAAATTTTCTTTTGGAAAAAAAAACAAAATATCATGGTTTTGAGGTTTTATGTTGAGTATTCCAACTAATTTTTAATTTAAAACTTTTAATTTTTTCAATACAAATAATTTTGATAATTAAAATAACATAAAAATTAATAAAAATTTTGTTTTTAAAATTTATTATTTAAAAAAATAAGATATTTACAAATTTTAGAAGTTATTTTTTCTTTATGTTATTTTTAATTATCAAAATGATAAGAATTATTTTAATAACTAAGAAAATAATATAATATACATATTATTTCATGAATCATTATTTTTAAATAATAATTGATACCATATTAATAACTAAAAATATCATCACCCAATGAGGTGTTAATAGGTGGTGCTTGAACATGTCGTTTGGTCGCCACCTCACATACCATTGAAGGCCCTTCAAGTGAGGATAGGTGGGTGGTACGAGTGTTGACAAGAAGCAAATACAAGGATGTAAGGGGGAGGTCAATTCTCTCTCCAATCAGACACAAACATGATGAGCAACATAGGGTGGTAGGGTTGCAGGTACACCAATGCAATCAATGATTTTTCTTTCGAACTTGACCTCTCAAATGGATGCAACAATGGGGAATGCAACTCTCCAAAGGTCATTGGAATGCAACTATGTTAAAATCGTGTTGGGTGATGGATTTTCGACGAGAATGGGAATGGGTGAGGAGATGAATCCCCGATGGCCCTTTTCTGCCATTAGCTCTGGGTAATTGCAGGTCTTCTATTCTCAGGATTTGGTGGTGTTTGAGAGGGGGGTTAATTTTATTTCAGATTATGAAGGTGGGCCTTTATTTGGACTTTATTTCCACTCAAAAACTGAGTTTATAGGATCTATTGCTCCCCTACGCAATATCTCACCTTATTTATTCCATCCTCAACCATAAAGTGTGGCCTTTGTAGTTGTTTTAGCATAGAGGGTGGGGGTTATCTCTTGACAACCTGGTTTGCAACTTGGGTAAGAGTGTAGGGGCATGCAAGAGGAAAGTTGGGGTAATGGTGGGATGATCCTCAAATTCAAAGGATCTATTGCTATTGTCCAGAGCTACAGAGGATGCCTGGGAAGCTGACCAGTTGTTCAAGGGGAAAGTCCGAACATAGGCCAAGGTGGAGGTAAAGGAGATAGAAAAGGAGGTTTGAGCTAAGAAGCAGAGCCTTTTAGGTGAGTAGATTCTGCACGACATTGGGGGTTGGGTTAAAGACCCAATTTATTCAAAGACCAAGAAGACAAAGTTTTTCAAATTGGCTAGTAAAAACGTTAATTTCCCAAGCTCTAGGTAACACAAGGGGTGAGCTCTAGGATATTCTCCACATAATCATAATCTTCGAGGGAAGTTTGAAGCCACGTGCAAAATGGTCTTTGAAATTGGTACCTTTGTTTCACAGGTTGGTGAGGAGACATGCACGTTTAGGCAACAAAAGACTTCCTCATGCTCGTAAGTTACTCATGCAATCCCCATTATCCTGAATGACGACCCTCATTCTACTGAAATTGCTTAGGAACAGAGCATGGAGGATGTCTAGTTGGTTGAAGCTTTTAGAGAGGATGAACTTCACTCTCCTTAGGCATGATGTCTATTTTGTCATGTCTCTCTTAGTTTTTATGATAATATAGACAATCATAGGTAGTTTAACCAGGTTTATAATCTCCTTTTGTAAATGTTTACAAAACTCTGAAAAAATGGTCATAAACAATTATAATGATTCTCTATTAGTAAGGATATCAATATCCCTTGAAATAAGCCCATACCAAAAACTACTATAAATTAATTTTATGTACATATAATAGAAAAATTTAGTAATGATTTTTAATTAAAAAAATTAAAAATATCATAAAGATAAAACACTTTCTAATTTAATTTTTAATTTGAATATCTCTTTGAACAATAATTACTATCCCATCAACAATTAAAAATATCATAAAGATAAAATAGTTTCTTATAATATGAATTTATTTGTGATTCAAAATTATCTCCATGGAGAATAATAATTAGTATCCCATGAACAATTAAAAATATCATAAAGATAAAATAGCTTCTTATAATATGAATTTATTTGTGATTCAAAATTATCTCCATGTGTTCCATGTGTATTTGTGATTCAAAATTATCTCCATGTGTTCCATGTGTATTTGTGATTCAAAATTATCTCCATGTGTTCCATGTGTATTTGTGAATCAAAATTATCTCCATCTGTAGATGTGATGAAGCTAATCATGTATACTATTTTCTAACTCGTATAACTCCAACCACTTTTTAGTGGGTGTTCCCATGTGGTGTAGTAATAACCATATTAACACGACATGATACATAAATTTAATTTTTAATCAATTTATTGGATTTAATTACCTTTTAATTGAAGTTTGGTATTATGGGAGAGCGTACAAGGGATTCTTTTGCTCCCACATGCACCTATAAGATGTTTGTATGGACTAGCACACGGTAAGTAAAAAACATGCATGCCAAAGTACTCAAAGGTTTCACTCAAGTTTTTATATAATACAATATTTGGAGTTTTAAAATGCTATGTTCTAAGGTTTTGTTATAGATTTCCTCTACTATAATATTCGAATTCGAATTTTCTAAAAGTTTCTTTTTAAATCCAAATTACATTTCTGTCTTTATTTTTAAAATAAAATTGCACGTAAGATGATGGTTGAAATATAAAATAAAATGACACGTAAGATGATGGTTCAAAGATAAAGATAAAAATATTGCAATTGAAAGATGTCAATGTGAAGATAATGATACAAAGTGGGTAGGGTTAATTACATAATTTAAAGTTGTATAGTGATAATTCCTATCATCTATATTGTATTGCTATTATATCATTTATAATGAAAGAATTAACATGTAGTAATCATAAGAAAACAAGAAGAAGACAAACACATAACAACAACAAGTAACATGTTGCCATGTCATAATGCATATGTTTAAACTTACGTTCTTATCTATTTATATATTTATCAAAAATGTTTTCTCATATTTTTTTTATTAAAAATGATGAAATCCTTCATAGCATTGTCGTTGCTCATGACATGTATGGTGATATCGTTGAACTCCTTTTGGTTGGAGATTCAACCCATATGTGCAACTCAATGGAGAAATTTTGTATGTATTCATTACGCCTATGTTAGACCATGATGCCAAAATACATTATTTGTCGATATTAATTTTCATGGAATTGGTCACTAGAATTTGCTTGCTTCAAAATTTTGCATATAAATCTTACAAAGTAATGTTGATCCATAAATGATGGATTTATAGTGCATTATTCTCACCAATACAGATTTTTACTATGGAAATGAAAATTGATGTTTCTGTATCTTTAGATGGAATTAGATATGGTTCATTGCTTGTTTGTGTAATGAATCAAGTTGAGCAACACTCTATCAAACTCTCTAATTTTGTTAACCGAGTTCCAACATTGTTATGTAGAAAAAGGCAAACGTAATAGCTAAATTAACAACACAACCACACTTCAATCTTCATATCAACACTTTGTTTTTTTTAGTTGCCAACAATGAACAAACTTTGTATTTTAGAATTTCAAACCTTGCACTTCACACATATACCCATTCATAGTTATAATGCAATGGAATGCCTCCTTAAGGCTTTCAGTATCACTATAGCCAAGGAAATTTACCAAATGCATATCTAATTTGTAATGAACAACCCATTCAACGCAAGCTATATGCAATTGATAATTAATGTTTCTTAGAATATATGATCAAGGCAATTAATTGGCTGGAATTGAGCAAAGAGCTATATGTAGCATGCATTTTTGTTTAGTAGCTAAGACCAATAAAAATTAGAGCAAATGATGTCCAATAAAATAATGTAATTTGTAGTGTGTGAGTGCATGATGTTTAAACCCACATGACATGCCCAACATTTATTGCAATTGAAGCATCGTTTTATTGGGCAACTAATACACATAGAGTCCAATGCTAACCCCTATACAATGATTTGTTAGTTGAGCAAATGGATTATGGCTAACCTCCAACAATACCAATGTGCATAAATTAATAATATATCAATTGCATGTGGAAATTCTAGTGGTATGTTGTAGCATGGCACTTGATTAATCCATCGGTTAATATACATAGGTAACCACCCAATAATACAACAAATTGGGCATAGTGCTATAGAATGTGAATTTCACACCAACAAACAAAACCGCTAATGCTAATGTTTTTATATGTGAATTACACAGTGCACAAGCTATGCTTTTTATATCATCAATTGATTAACATAACCAAAACCAACCAAGCACACAACAATTAATCACACAACAGACAACAAATTACCTTGGAAACCCAAATGGGAAAACCAACATTTGAAGGGGATTTTATTATGCTAAAAAAAATGCTACAAAGGGTGAGTTATGCAATCTTAGCAAATATTATGGTGCATTCTTACTCATTGTCGATGCCTTCTAGATTGTTTTGGCTCAGGGACAACCTTTGATCTCCAAGGCAATATCTTTTTCCAAGCCCATCATAATTCCACAATTGCCCTTCTTCTTCATTTAATCTCCAATGCTCTTCCTCTTCTCTTCACTTTCATTTGATTGCGACGACATTGTTTTTAATATAGCTACTTGGAAAGTCAAACACCAAGGATATTTGTTTCATTTTCTTGTGGTTTTTAGCTCTTGGGTAATTTAGTTCAAAATTTGACAAAACTAGATTTTTATTACAAAGTTTAAAATGAGAGATTTTTCGTTTGAACCCATTTTGAATCACATCTCCCCATTCTAAGGCTTTTTCTCTCCAAAAGCTTCAACTCAATTCCTTATCTTCTTGTTCTCTACAAATGCATGCATGATCTGTAATTTAATGTTAAAAGTTTCATTTTAAAAAATCCACCAATTTAGATTCTTATAACCATAATGAATAAAAAAACCAACATTCAATGGATGAAATTTAAAAACCATAACTAATCCATTCAAAAGGAATCCAAGTACATCATTTCACCTCTTTGCATCAATAATGGTCTTCAATATGCAATAAATCAACACAGGCTTGCTTATTCTCCCAATAAAGGGGCTCTCTGCTTCAAATTCTTCTACATGACTCGAATTTGGATTTGAGACAGATCTTTTGTGAGGACTTTTCTACTAGGGTTTTAGAGTTAAATACCAATGTAATTTATGTTATTCTAACATAATATTTTTTTCTAATAAAAGCATGGATATGAATATATGAGAGTTTATGTTATTTTCATGACAATATTTTTTTGTTTTTTTCCTTATGATGCAATTAAACAAATGCAATATACATTTATGTTTTCAAGTAGCCTGCAACTTTTTTTTTCAATATGCTTGCCTATTCTCCCAATAAAGGGGCTCTCTGCTTCAAATTCTTCTACATGACTCGAATTTGGATTTGAGATAGATCTTTTGTGAGGCCCTTTCTACTAGGGCTTCAGAGTTAAATACCAATGTAATTTATGTTATTCTAACATAATATTTTTCTCTAATAAAAGCATGGATATGAATATATGAGAGTTTATGTTATTTTCATGAAAATATTTTTTTATTTTTTTCCTTATGATGCAATTAAACAAATGCAATATAAATTTATGTTTTCAAGTAGCCTGCAACTTTTTTTTTTCAATATACAACATAATTAAAATACTTTCACCATAACTAATTATAAAAATAAGAAAAATATCTCAACCATTACTTGATTTAGTCCCTTGTAGTTATTCCCTGAGTTCTCCTTGCCTTGTTTTCTCTCCAAACTAACTGAATTGGATTTTTATCCTCCCAACTAGTTAGGAATAGCCTCACCAACTCCCTCGCTCCAGGAAAACCTTGGGTGGTTTCGTGGCCCTCTATGTCCAAAGTCCCATAAATCATAGCCCCAGTATGTCCAAATCTCAATCAAGCCAAAATTACTCCCAAGTCCAGATTTCCAATCTCAATGCCAAGATTTTCATGACATAGTTCTCCCTAATTCACCAAAATCACTTCTCCTCCATTTCCAACCCCAAATTCACGAACCCCTTTAAGCTTTCCTTCCATCGCCTTACTCCTCCTCCCGAAGCACCTAGGGATGCTAACCCAATAAAATACGCATGCCCTCCCTGACACGAAATCTATTAATAAATAAGGAATCAATTGGATAGGCTTGAAATTAATTCACTCAAACTTAAATTAATTCGAATCAACACATACCAATAATATATTAAATTTAAATATATAATTTAATCAATAATTTAATAAATGTCATTAACTCTAAATAAGTGATCTAGGTGGATATTTGTGGCCACCCACCTATTCCACTTGGACCCCCACCATTGTTTCTTTTAGTTTTCCAGTTTCTTTAATTGTAGCACAATTTACTATTTTTGGTAGTTTTTCGAGTCCTGAACTTCCGGAACTGTTTTGAGGCCCTAAACGACGTTTTTTTGGGCATATTCCCACTTGCAATAGTTGTAGTCCTCAGATAGATATTTCTAACGATGTATCATATGCGTCAAACAAAGATAGTATGCAAAAGTTATGACCCCGGGAAATTGATGTACCAATTTACCCCGACGGGGCCCATATTCAGGCGTTTCATCTCCCAGGGTTAGGTTTTTGGATGTTTAGGGTTTCCATTGTTTCTCAATAATATATAGGCCTTTGAGCCTCATTGTAACACAAAGTTTAGAGGCATGTAGCCGGGACATCTCTTCTTAGAGATAAGCTACCAACGCCCTAGCTAGTTTATTTCTATTCTGTCTGTAAGCAAATTTCAGTTCTTTGATATTGATGAAATGAAGTTTTATTTCCGCTGCATCTTTGTATTCATGATTATTTGTGTATTCTATTGCGTTCCTGCATAAATTCAGATCAGTGGTATCAAGGCGGTTTTCTCTTTCTCGATCCTTCTTTACATGTCCCCAATGAGGTCGGCGTATAATGAGTTAGGGCTCGATCTGGTTGAACCTTTGCAAGATCAGTCTCGCAAACCCCGACGACCGCCCATGGGGGATGAAAAGAAAGATGAGGGAACATGAGATCCTATAAAAATATTGCTTGAGGAGGCCCTTGAAAAACAAAGGAACACGATGATGGATAACTTCGCCCAGATCCTTCAACGATTGCCCACTGGCGGCGCATCTGCATCCAACAACCACTATGGAGGTCCAACCCCTTTTAAGGTACAAATAAACTTTGACATTCCCATATTTGATGGCCAAATAGATGCAGACATTGTAGATAGATGGTTAAATCTATTAAAAAGGATATTTCTCGGTTCATGACTTTTCCGACCGGGAGAAGATTATTTTTTCACTGCTCAAAGCCGCTCCCCATGTCAAGGATTGGTGGGAAACCTACTGTGAGAAAGAGAACGAGGATGAACCCTCTCTATTCTCATCCGTACCCACTTGGAATTATTTCCGAGACGCCATCAAGGAACAATATTAGCCCATGGGGAGCTATGAGGACAAGTACAAACAATGGACTATGCTGCGACATCAAAGGGATCAAGATGTGCATGAGCTGACAAATCTGTTCCATACCCTGCACACAAATTTGGGTATCAAAGATTCAGAGAAACAATTGGTGTTGAAGTATCACAGTTGTCTACACAAATAGATTTAGGAGGAAATGGAGTTCCTCAACATCTCCTCACTTGGTACGGAATACTGATATGCTACCAATATTGAGTAGGAATTCAAATAGAAGAAGCGAGACTTTGGATGTGAGAATCAAAATCAAGCGAAAGGTTCCCCCAAACTGCAGAACAAAGGACAAATCCAAGGCATGGCGGCTCAAGACAACCTTCCAAATCCGCAAGCAAATAACAACACTGTGAAGTCGAAGAAGGACACGGGAAAGTGGTGTGAGTTCCATAAGAGCTCCACTCACAACACAAGTGAGTGTTGGGCCAAACATTCACTGGTGGCCAAGATGAGGGCTTCTGAATCAGATGCATGCTCTGACACTGAATGGGAATGACAGAGGGAAGCAGATTATTGATGCAGAGCCCAATGCCACTGTTTCCACTACGAAGATCCAAAAGGAAGAACTGGAAGATCCAGAGGAGGAGGAGCGTCTCTTCCACTTCCAGATGTGGGTAAAGGGTTCCCCGCTATAGTTCATTTTCGACAGTGGGAGCCAAAAGAACCTCATTTCAGCAGAGGTCGTGAAGTTGTTGGGCTTGCTGACCACGACACACCCACAACCGTACACCATCAGGTGGCTTCACCAAGGACACGATCTCCACGTCAACCAACAATGCCGCCTTCCCTACACCATCAATCCCTTCACCGATGAGGTATTATGTGAAATTTCTCCTCTTGATGTTTGTGATGTATTATTAGGCCTACCATACTTGTGGAAGCGACATGTTGTGTATTAGTCCCAGCCTCGTGCTGTTATTGTTACCTTGGGAAATAAGTTGTACAGGATACCAGAGGTACCACTGCCTGCTGCTATCTCTTTAGTTATTGCAAAACAATGCCGTAAGCTCATTTCCAAAATTGGGAAATTTGTTTTCCTAATGATTTGCCCTCAGGGCAAGAAGAATACTGTGGCCACGACCTCCAGACATGGTTCCTCCGCATGACAACAAAAAATGGACAAGGTCATGGAGAAGTACCAGGACATATTCACCTCACCTGTAGGGGTGCCTCTGTATTGTCAGGTCAAGCACCCCATCGATCTGACCCTAGGTGTGCCACTGCCCAATGGACCGATCTATCGATGCTCTGTTCTGGAGAACGATGAAATCAAGAGGCAAATTCAGGAGCTACTGAAGAAAAGTCACATCCGACCAAGTTCATCGCTCTGTGGGAGCCCGATCGTGTTGGTGCAGAATAAGGATGGGACTTGGAGACTCTGTATTGACTATCGGGCACTGAACAAGATCAATATCTGGAATAGATACCCAATCCCATGGATTGATGACCTTCTGGACCAACTCAAAGGGGAAGAATATTTCAGCAAGATCGACTTGAAGTTCGAGTATCACCAAGTACCAATCGAACTATCCAATGTGTGGAAGACTGCCTTCAAACCCAATGAGGGCTTTTTGAATGGTTGGTCATGCCTTTCGGGTTGACGAATGCTCCCACAACCTTCATGAGGCTGATGGATGACATCTTATGTCCATTCACCAACTCATTTGTAGTAGTGTACTTGGATGACATCCTGATCTTCAACCATACTTGGGAAGAGCACCTCCACCACATCTGACGGGTCCTCCAAACACTGTGGAAACACAAGTTTTGTGCCAATTTGGAGAAGTGCACTTTTGGCATGACCCAGGTTTAGTATCTGGGATACATTATTGATGAGCGTGGGGTGCATGTGGATCCAAACAAGATCCAAGTCATCTGGGATTGGCCAGCCTCGACCACTCTAACAGAGCTTTGCATCTTTCTGGGTCTTTCTAATTTCTACCGCAGGTTCGTGTTGGGATTCTCTCATATCACTTGGCCCTTGAGTCAAGTCACCAAGGGAGGAGCGAAAGCAAAATTATTTTGGTCGGAATATCAACAAAAGGCATTTGTAGAATTAAAACATTGCCTCTGCTATGCCCCAGTGCTCACATTACCAAAATTGCAACAACCATTTGAGATCGAGACAGATGCCTCTGACTATGCTATTGGGGAAGTTCTTAGTCAACAGGGGCATCCAGTGGAATATCACAGTGCAACACAGTCTGACACAGTCCGACACAGTCCAAAAGTATCCCACTTATGACAAAGAAATGTATTCCATTGTGCAGGCTTGCCAACAATGGAAGCATTAAATTTTGGGGAAGGAAACGATCATCCACAGACCACCGACCCTTGCAATTCATACATACACAAGGGAAGTTGCAGAATGATTGCCATTGGAAGTGGTCCACATATCTGTAACAATTTCATTTGAACATCAAGTACAAGAAGGGGGGCACCAATAATGTTGCAGACTGCCTCAACCGACCACCGATCGTGGTGATAACCACCTTGCTCAACTCTTGTGGGCATGAGACTTCTGATTGGCTGCTTCTCTACAAAGAGTGATCTAGATTTCGACCACACATACAAGATGCTCTTGGAGGGTAATCGAGTTCCAAATTTTCACCTCCAAGATGCACTACTATGTCACTTGGGACACCTTTGTGTTCCTTCAAGCGAGCGTGCCAAGATGATTTGGGAAGCACACTATAGTCGGGTCGTTGGGAATTTCGGGGTCAAGAAAATAGTGCCAATACTGCAAAATTATTTCTGTTGGCCAAACCTTCGACAAGATGTCGTGAAGTACATCAGATCCTGCACTGCCTGCGCCATTGCCAAATCGACCATCAAGAAGAAAGGCCTCTATACTCCGCTGCCTACCCCTAGTCGACCTTGGGAATCCATCTCCATGGATTACATGTCGGGTATTCCTTCTACTAAGCATGGTAATGACTGTGTTTTCATGGTCGTCGACAGATTCTCAAATATGGCCATTATGGCGGCCTGTAAGAAGAATATCATAGCAGAAGCCACTGCTAAACTCTTCTTTGAATGAGTGTGGGTACACTTTGGGATCCCATAATCTATCATCTCAGATCCAGACAATAGGTTCCTCGGTACATTTTTGTCCAGCCTCTGGTCAATGCTGGACACCAAGCTCACCAAGTTCACAACTTTCCATCCCTAAACTGATGGCCAGACAGAGGTCGTCAACAGGATGATCGTACACATTTTGCACATGTACAACTCAAAGCATCCACGCACATGGGATGAGATCCTCCCATATGTACAACATAGTTATAACCGGGCTTTCCACAACTCAACCAACCACAGCCCCTTTCAGGTGGGCTTGGGATTTGAGCCACTATGTCCCATTAACGTAGCCATACCATTTGCAGCTATTCAGGCTGATTCGACTCATGTCCAGTCTGAAGCTTCCAAGGTGAACAACTTCACTGAGCGCATTCAACACATTCACCAACATGTTCATGACATATTGGACGGAGCCAATGCTAAGTACAGGCAACGACATGATCAACATCGGGTGCAACACAACTTCCAGGTGGATGACAAAGTGTGGCTACATTTGGAGAAGGAGCGTCGCTGGACCCCACCATAAGCTTTGCCCGCTTCGATATGGGCCATACACCATCACCAAGGCTGTAGGGGAAAATGCCTTCGATCTCAGTATCCCACCATTCCTTGGTTTTCTCCCAGTGTTCAATGTGGACCGTCTTCGACCTTACTTTCCACCTCTACTGGACACATCCGACATGGCAGAACAACTCACACCAACAAAGTTAAACCCAAAATGCATGGAACAAGCCACAACTGATCGGATTACGGACACAAATATCAAGAACACATGCCAGTAGAGGATCCAACTATATTGAGTTGTCAAAGCAGGTCAACTCCTTCACCAGGGTAAGTGGCTCACCAGGGACCAAGTTCAGTAGAAGTTTCCTCATCTCAGGGAGGAACTCAACGCAATGGGGACCATTGCTTCCTAAAGGGGAAGGAATGATCCAGGTGGATATTGGTGTCCACCCACCTATTCCACTTGGACCCCCACCATTTTTTCTTTCAGTTTTTCAGTTTCCTTAATTGTAGCACAATTTACTATTTTTGGCAGTTTTTCGGGTCTTGAACTACCAGAGTTGTTTTGAGGCCCTAAACGATGTTTTTTGGGCATCAAACATTCGACGAATATTAGTTCATTCTTGTTTGTGATATTTTCAATCAACACTTGTAGTCTTTGGATATATCTTTCTAATGATGTATCATATGCGTCAAATGAAGATAGTATGCCAAAGTTACGACCCCGGGAAATTGATTTACCAATTTACCCTGACGGGGCCCATATTCTGGCGTTTCATCTCCTAGGGTTAGGTTTTTGGATGTTTAGGATTTCCATTGTTTCTCAATAATATATATGCCTTCGAGCCTCATTGTAACACAGAGTTCAAAGGCCTGTAGCCACCACATCTCTTCTCAGAGATAAGCTACCAACGCCCTAGCTAGTTTATTTCTATTTAGTTTATAAGCAAATTTCAGTTCTTTGATATTAATGAAATGAAGTGTTATTTCTGCTGCATCTTTGTATTCATGCTTATTTGTGTATTATGTTGCGTTCTTGCATAAATTCAGATCAATAAGCCAATTAATTCAATCAATCACTTGATATTTAATCAAATAAATTAACTTAATAACTAACATTAACATAATTAATCAATTAACTAAATAATTATACTAATATATTGTCCCCCCCCAGGTTCATTTCCCGCAAGTGACATGTTGAGTTATTAAATGAGTACACTATCGAAAAAGCCTCAACTTTCTACAAAATTTGGTTTACCCTAGGTACCATCCTCGAAATGAGGGGAAGTGCTTGATGGGTTTCCCCAAGAGTGTTTCCCTTGAAAAAAAATAAAAAAATAAAAAAACAAAACTAAGATACTATACACCCAAGTCAAACACGTATACTTCTTATTTTAATACATTATAATAATACTAGTGTACATGTGCAAGCTATGTATGCGTAGCTGACACATACATAGCTCGTGCATGCACTAGTGACAATAATCATCACATCTAATGAAATTTCCCATATGCTTGCAACCCAATCAATAGGGATTTTGCACAATTCTGATTTCAATACATTATAATAATATTAGTGTAAACATGCAAGGTATGTATGCGTAGCTAACACATACATATCTCTTTCATGTACTAGTGACAATGATCATCATATCTAATGAAATTTTCTATATTCTTGGAACCCACTCAATAGTGAAATCAATCTCATAATGAAATGAATCAATCACTAACATAATAGCATAAATCCATCTGTCACAACAGTTTAACATGAATGAAACATTTGCCTAGATTATTGTAATTGAGTGAAGCATTTAATACAAAAGTACAGAGAATAAGTCAGGCACTATGGTTACATGATTAAAACCCAAAAACACCCTTAACTACTCCAAACACCCTGCCTCCCTAACCTACTTCCATATTCCATATACTATCCCTCGTCTGTTGGACTATACTGGAGTGTCAACTATATTGAGCTAACTCTAGATAGAACCCGTAAGTGGAAGTGTCAACTACCTTGATCGAGCTTCCCCAGTAGGCAACTCATAGTCATCATCACACGTATAGGGGAGTGTGTCTCAACACCATCCCCCCATGCCTCCAAGTTTTGGAGCATAAATGGTGGAAATGCCTCCACCCCTCCTGATACAACTAGGGTCAACACCCTATCATGGACCATGTGCAGTGTTCTGGGAGCTTTGTCATCAAATATCCAGTTTAAGGCAGTCATGCTACTTGAAAAACCTGCACTTGACCAAATATCATAGCAATGCATTTGAAACAATATAAATTAACATAAGGATTATTCCTATCATATCGTTTCTCATTCAATGTCCATGACATTAACCACTTACTATCACACTTCTCTAGCTATGACATAGCCCATTTAATTTGTAGGTTAGTTTATAACATGAACTCATGCATAACCATATACTATTAATATGTGATTGCATGCTAGAAGTAATCACATAACATCCATCATTAATAACATAACAATAACCATTCATAATATTTACATACACATAGGTCCACATGTCCAAAATTTGAACTGCCATTGTTTAATAGTTTTCCATAGATAATAAGCAAATGGAAATACAATTAGGCCATAAGTAAATTTAGTTGCCTAGGTCAAAATGGGGCATTACATATTCAACCTACTGAGAGGAGATATTGGTGGATTCCTTTGAATCCAAAGCGCTTCCCATAATTCAGTTCAAGCTATGAATAACCAATCAACTCATGTCCATCATATCATTAGAAGAAATTTGCTATGAAAATGGGCCTTATAAGAAAAATCATGCTTGTTGAGTTGGAAATTCAATAACCAATAAAATTTCAAAGAATTGAGTCAACCATAATAGTTGAGTTGGGCATATAAAAGTCAGGGGTGATGATGTGTTAGGTTTCTAATTGACAATATTTAACCATATATACACCTTAGCTTAGTTAAGATCTTGCTGTGATCGTCTCTAGATATGTTCAATATCTTTGAAAGTTGTAGTCTAAACATTCTACGTTTTGGTTGTTATCTTCCAACGATATTATCCAATTAATTTTGCTCGAAATCCACCACTAAATTGTTGGATCTGTAGATTCGAGTGGTTAAGTTTGTATAATACGACTGTCGAAGGGTCTTTTCAGACTTTTAATCCATTCATGCATTCATAAATATAATTTAAACAACAATAAATTATGATTTTCCCCACATTTATATTGTCGGATTCCAGTGAAAAAGATCAAAACTTAAAACATTTAGACAACACCATCTTTGAAATACTCAATATGGAATATTTTATATTATTAGTACTTTTGTTATTTATTGTACAATATCTATTATAATTTATTTATTGTATTTCCATTATTATTATATATCAATAATAATGTGTGTTTCCATTATATATTAATAATGTATTGTTATTATTTTATTGTATAATAATAATATCATATCATATAGTTATTAATTTATAATATCATATAATTATTATATAATATTTAATTAATAATTATAAAGTCGCAATATACTTATTAATTTAGTATTATATAATTTTTATACAATAATTTACTCATATTAATTGTTAGTATGTCTTTACCTTTTCATCTTTAATTCATATTGCAAATATCCTCTAATGTGTCTAGCGCATTCACATTTGTATTATATTATAACAAGCTATAATAAGTATATCCTCCAATACATAATCCACATTCACATTTGTATTATAATATAATAAGATATAATAAGTATTGGCATTTTCCTTTGTATGCATTCATAGTATTATTTTATTATAGTTACTAATTGATATTATATTATGACTATATTATATATTTAGTATTATTATAATATATTATTATACCATATTATCCATTTATTGTAATGTTTCCACATTCACATTCATTTGTAGTAGCATTATATTACAGATACTAATTCATTTTATATTATGAGGGCCTAATGGTTTAGAACATTTGTCTCCTCCTAAGAGGTCACATGTTCAAATCCAAAGGGGGGGTAGGATATGTACATCTTTATATACTTTAGTAGTCAAATCGTTGCGCGAAGGGGGTCCCTTGTCCCACAAACAAGGGGGTCTCATACACCAATTTGGTGTTTGGCTTGGTCGTGACCTTAATGTTGGATTATTATTATTATTATATATTGTATATTATTATTATTTTTTCTTCAGAAAAAAAGTGTAATTTTATTTCATTTGAAAAAAAATTACATTTTGTAGAAATACATGTTTCCATGTATTTTGTTGAAAACCAATGGAACAGTCCAAGTCCCATAAAAGATAAAATTTTGAAAATAATACTTCTCCCATAAAAAAATGTTACCAAGAGAGTCTCAAAAAATTTACAGCCGATTGTGCATCTATGCATGAACATATTTTCAGTGAAAAAGCCTAAAAAAAACTAACAATAGAATATACCATCATATAGGGCTCCTATATAAAATATGTAGGGTTTGATCAAAATCATGCATTTCACAAAGGATCTGCCACTAGTTGATATTCAATAAATGGTCTATGATATAATTCATAGATGATTCCATTTAAGTCTTCTAAAATCAACCAGTGCCCATGGCCCATCTGTAGACCTTCCTTATAGAGTTGATCGACATCCATGTTTCGTTCCCTGTAGACATGGTGAAAAGAACCATGGTCAAAAGTGTCCCAAAGTCTAAGGACTTCTTCAAGTAAAGGAAACATAAGGATGTTAGTGCACTGATCGATCTTCCTAACCCAATTTATGAGATTTAAGGAATCTCGAAAAATCTATACAGAATCCACATCTTTTTCTTTGGCAAATAGGAGAAGAAGTTTTAAGGACATCCGTTTAGCATAATTGTTTGTACCAGGTCACAATCCCATTTTTAATTCGAGGGAATGAATTTATGATAAGAATAATATTACACCCCCACCATAGGACATATTTTTATTTTGGGATGCCCCATAGAAAAAATCCCAAGGTTTGGATCGATCCACTTCTTCCACATGCACTTGTTGGATTGGACCTCTTTGTTTTTCCCATGGGAAATGAGAAAGGATGCTAAGGCTCTAGGCTGCAATAAATTCTGTGGGAATTGGTTTGTTATGGAAAATCGCTAAGTTTCTCACCAACCAAGTACCCCAACATATGACTAATGGAAGATCCTTATGAATGCTAGTGGAATTGGATACCCAATCTCTCCACACCTCTTCTATAGAAAATCCATTTCAAATGAATCCCCGACCCAACAAGGTAGATCAGTCCTGCCATATTAGCTTAATATAAGGGCACAAGATGAAAATATGGACTGATTATTCTTCATTTTCTTTCCACAAGGACTGCCAACCTAGACCCTTGATTTGACGCTTCTTCATAACCTCCCAGGTGGTAACCTTTTTTACAATCAAACACCAAAAAAATAAACAAGATTTTATGGGGCATCGAACTTTCCACAAGCCTTTCCACCACCAAGAGGGATTTCTCAAGTACAATTCTATATTGAGCTGAATGTAGCCCAACTTGGGAGTGTATACTCCATGAGGAGCATGTTTCCAAACTAACTCATCCTCTTTGTACATAATAGTATATGTGCCAATTTTAAGGCCCTAATATTGTTTGACCAGGGGACCAAATGACCCACACCTAGTCCCAGCTACAAAGAGTACTTCCATTCATGATTCCAAATTGTTGTGCGAACTGGATCCGCTATTTGATTGAGTAAAAAAACTCCCTGATTATGCAAGCACTGGATAAAATATTCAAGGAGGATGTGACCATCACTACTTCTAAGCCAAGGATAAATTCCAATATGCACCTTGTTGTTTTTAACTATGCGCCAAGCTAATCCTTCACCGATCACCTCAAAGGAAAATATGACTGCTTTCCACATGATTGAACATCCATCTTTTTTCTTTCGAGGATTTCTTATCCATTCTTGGGCATAATCCAGGCTGATATATTTTTGAATGTTCACTTGAGTCCAAAGGATTTGTGTAGAAATCATTCTCCAGCAAGACTTTGATACCAAAGATTTTGAAAAAAGAAAATTATTTTTCAATCCCCAACCTCCTAAGGATTTTGGTATTGCTAGTGATTTCCATTTTATCCAAGGAAGAACAACTTTATCCTGAGTTCCCGCCCAAATAAATTTGAAACACAACTACCTTTAACTTTCCAGAATCTCTTTGGGAATCCAAGCCAAAGACATCTAATAGACCGACATTTCCTCTAATACCAATTTTACCAAGATCAACCTGCCCACACAGGAGATCCATCTTAAGCTCCAACTAGATAACCTTTTTTCTAGCTTCACAATTAGTGAAAACCAATTTTCCTTTTTGTAACAGTTTGGTTTCAAATGAAAGTCGAGATATTTGAGACCTGCATCAAAATGATTTAATTCAAAAGGATATAGGTACCTGTAGAAAACAATCTCATTGTATTCCAAGTTGAAGGTTGATAAGGTGGATTTTCTTTCGGTTATTATCATGCCATTCGTTCTGCCAAAAATATCCAAGACACTCTGTAACTTTTCAACATCTCCTCTTCGCCCATTACAAAAGAGAAAAACATCATCTACAAAGAGAAGGTGAGTAATCTTGAGTGTAGGGGAGATAGAGATACCATGGATCTACCCCATCGATTTGGTCTCTTCAATCGCCCTACTGAGATCTTCTTCTACAAGAAGGAAAAGTAAAGGCGATAAGGGGAATCCTTGATGGAGTCCTTTTTCTTCCCGAAAGAAAGGGGAGGTAGATCCATTGATTAAAACTACAAAAGATGTTGTAGAAATACAACACATTACCCAATTGATAAAAGGAATTTCAAACCCCAGATGAGTCAGAAGAAGTCGTATATAAATCAAATTCAATATGTCATAGGATTTTGACAGGTCTATCTTCATAATTGCTCCTTTAGGTTTCCTAGATTTTATGGAATGTAAACGTTCCTGTGCCACCCCGATGGCCTCATGAATTTTTCTACCTTCCAGAAAACTGAACTGTTCCTTAGAAATTAACTCTGAGAGGATTTCCCTTCTATGCCTTGCAATTACTTTGGCCACCACTTTATAGATACAATTGCATATAAAGATGGGTATAAAATCATCAAAAGACTGAGGCAAGTCATATTTTGGAATCAACACAATGGAGATAGAAATGAGATAAGCATGCATATGACCTTCAGAAAAAAATTCTTCTACCACATGTAGGATATCCTTTCCAATCAAATCATAAAGTCCCAAAACAATTCAATAGTCCAACCATCTAGTCCAATGGTTTTATTCTTTGGAAACTGTGAAGAACTCCCTTAAGTTCACTTTCTCAGACTTCCTCCATTAGTGATTTGTTTGCCTCATCATCCACAAAATGGGGAAAAAAGTGTTTGTTTGAACAATATCTTCTATATTTTCCCCATCATCACTATTGAAAAGGTTTTGGCAATGATTCTTTCCAAGGTGAGCTAAATCCTCAAAGGGCGAGAAGGTTCTACCTGTATGGTAAAAAAGGCTCCAAATAGTATTATTGAGTTTCCTGCCTTTTGCATAAGCATGAATAAATTTGGTGTTTTCAACCCCACTTTATAGCCAAATAGCTCGAGTCTTTTGTCGCCATAACTCTTCCCAATCTTCCAATAATTTCCTTTTCTTTTTTTCCAAGGAGATAAGAGTTTCTTTTGATTATGGGGAAGCAAAACCCTCCCCTTCAGACTCATAGTTTTCCTGGAGAGAAACTTTTGTGTCAAATAGATCTCGCTCACTCTTATTCTATTCCCAGGGGATAACTTCCTTTCTTATACGTTTGAGATAAGATGCACACTGAACCCATGCTACTTCTCCAGAAGAAGGATAATAAGAGATCCAACAATCTTTGACTAGATTGTGGAAACTCTCCTCTTTTAGTCACATCGGATTAAACTTAAACGGGCTTGCTAGTTTCCTGTTCCACCTACTACTTTAAAAAAAATAGGAGAGTGATCAGATTCACATCCACCTCCAATCCATTGCTTCATGTTCAATGAAAGCTCTAAGAGATTAGCTAAGACAAAAAAATGTTCTAATATTTTTGTAATTCGATCTTCTCCCAATCTCTTATTCCTCCAAGAAAGACTCATCTTGGTAGGGGCGAGATCAATGATACTTTTATCCATCAGAATATATCTTAAATAGTTAGACAGTGGGTCAGATATCCCCCTCAAACCCCATACCTCAGCTGTGCTAATAGAGAAATTAAAATCCCCACCAAGAATGAGTCGATCACACTCAAAAAAATATTTCTAGGTGAGGACATCCTAGTAGGTGATCTTGTTAGCATAAGGCCCATATTTGTTTAATATTGTGAAGGCCAACCCCAAGTCTACAGTGATGACGTCAACACCTATGCCAAAGTCAAAACCCTAATAATTGAGTAGTTTTATCGATTTATTGTTCCATCCAATTGCCAGACCACCCGAATGACCTTTGTATCCAAGAAAATGAAGTTCAATTGATGGAAAAGGGATTCAAGTAAAGTTACAATAGTATCTCCTTCCACAAAATTTTCTTGAAGGAGAATTATATTCGATTGACTGAAAGCCACCAGTCTCTTCAAGGCTAATTTTTCAGAAGGGCTCACCACACCCTTGCAATTAAAGGAAATGATTTTCATGGGGAAACCCCAGTCGAGGGTTTTGGTGCTCTAAGTGCCCCCATAATAGAAAATTGTTTTTCGACCGCCATATCCACCATAGCCATGTTCTGGGATTTTGAGAAGTGAGAGCAACGAACGCTGCCCTTGTTTCCTACATAAGGAAAATGATTCTTTCCTAAACCTTACATACTTGAATCCAAAGGTCTTGATATTTCCCTACTTCTAAGGTTATAAGAAACAACCTCCTCCTCTGTATCTTGTGATGACTCAGACTCTTCTAAAAACCTCACCCGAGGGGAAGGGGGGAGTTTTGAGCCAGAGATAAATTGGAAATGGGGAGCCCTAGATCAAAGGGGGAGGTGGGGATATATTTTTCATAGGGGATGGAAAGATTTTTGAGATATCTCATCTAGTATTTACTAAAAAAAGACAAATAAATAATCAGAATATGAAGGGGTTAAGGAGGCATATAACACATACCCTGAACATGAGGACTCTAATTTTGAACTGTCGCCATAGTGATATCCCTAGAATATGCCCGATAGCCTCAATCCAATTCCTTCCTAGGGATTGAATATATCTTGGGGGTTTCCCCTCAAACCGGTCACTTGTCCTTGACTCCCTTGTCCTCCAAGCTTGAAGAATCTGCCTGACTCTGCACTCCATCTAGCCCCTTCAGAGTCCCCCCACCTGAGGACATCGATATTTTCCTAACCGACATAGATTCGAATCCTTCATGTATTGCTTTGAAAGGAAGATGGCATTGACTCACAACATGGCCTTACTGATGGCATCTGTGGCATCTAAAAGGGACTCCCTCATAGTCCAATTTTTGTCACCCAATTCCATCTCCAAATACTCCACCAATCCTTCCCACAAATTTAAGGAGACCATAATGTAGGCAACTATGAATTCACTTGATTCAAGAAAATACATGTCAGTATCCAAGAAATGATCGAGAGTATTCCCAATCATCTTGAAAATTTCTTAATTCCAAAACTCCAAAGGGAGGCCTTAGAGACATACCCGAATGGGAATGACATCCATACATTCCTTTCCTGCATCAAATAAAGGTGTCCATTTTTTGAGTAAGATAGAGGTAGAATCAATACTCCAAGTTGATTTTATAACCCAATGCACCTCCTCAATTCCGTCGAATTTGAAAATAAACCAGCCCCTGGCCAAGACCTGGATCGAGGGAAAATTTCTTAAAGATTTTGTCCAATGGGTGTTAACCCACTCCTTCAAAGTTTTATATTGAACCGTCGTCCCTGTGCGTTCCCCACCATAGTCATGGAGACCATATTGATCCGCAAATCCTTAGATGTAAAATAATTTCTTAAGTATATATAAGCATCTGACCAGATTCAGGAAATGAAGATCGTCTTTGACTATTTGCAAATAACACGTGAAAATGTTTATTTATCCATAAACTTCATTAACCGATGAATAACTTGCGGAAATAAAATAATGAAATGAAGTAAAGTAAGATCAACAACAATTCAAATGGAAGATAAAAAAATTGTTAATGGATTTCACCCATCTTGGGCTACGTCTCTGGGTCCCTTTTCAATCAGTGAGACCACTCTTTAATGGTCAAATGCAAAAATACATTGAATGAACTTAAAAAGACCAAGTTTTTGAAGACACCCTTCAAGTTTTCTGCTCAATCCTAGAAACAGAGGTCACCACTGAATTCCTCTCGAAATTATGAGAAAAATGAGTATAAACTTGAGTATGTTCTGAATAGGTGCTTAAAGACCCATTTTTGCTCGCATAACGAGACCATGGGTCTCATACATGACAAATTGGACTAAGACTTTTCATACACAACACTTTTGCAAAAAACTAACATCACTATAAGATTTCTCTTGAAATTCTGAGAAAAGTGAGTATAAACACTCTATACTTCTCTCAAAGAACTCTATGGCACACAAAACAAGGCAAACCGAAACTATGAGCACCTCTTACATGCTAAATGAGACAAATTTGAACTTGCCACACAATTTTATGCAGACTCGCTCTTGGAACAAATTTACATGGTTCGTACACTGTCCAAAGCTAATTTTGTATAGGCGTGGGCGGCCTAACCATGTCCCTATATACTCAGGATGGTTGGTAACACTTTAAATAACATATTGTTTAGTTGTTATAACAAGCAATGCATATGGCACAATGGTAGGCAAAATCTTTGCTAAATTGTTGGAATATTCTGGGAATATTCTCCCATAGGTCATGGGTTTGATTCCCATGGGGAACCAATTTTATTCTCCCTTATCCATTATTGGCCAATCAGAGAGTGCCACATGGCACTCTCTGGTTGGTCCAATCGTTGCCCGCGTTTGCACCACATCCTCTGCCACCTGCCTGTACGGATCTGCCACGTCAACATCCAGTCACCGACAAACTATATTGTATTGTCATTCCATGTCATTTCCCAGTCACTGCCACATCAGTATATGGATTTTGATTGTACCTATCACCTACCATGCCATCTTATAGATGCCACGTCATTCATACGAATGACACGTGGTGCTTTTTTATTGGTCCACATGTGCCTGAAAATACAAAAAATGAGTGACACATGGAAACCTCCCGTGCTTCCACATCATCCTGCTGACATCAACATGATGTCATCCCGTAATTTGTATGACTTGTACGAACATGCCACGTGGAAGCCTATGGGCCTGCCACGTGACACCCATGCTTTGACTTTTGACATGTCTGACCAAAACTTTGACTGGCCATAAATTTTGCATACAAAATCTGTTTGAGATGATTTTTGCATCGTTGGAAAGCTATCATCGAGCTCCACTCAATGGAGTCAATTTAAATAGCATTTGAGAAGGTCAAAATTTAAGCATTTTTTTATCCTCCTGGATCTTTTTGAGCGTTCTAGATCCTCCTGGATCACACCTGCCCATTGAAGAACTTTTGGACTTCCAAAGGTATCGATCATTCAGAAATAAAGTGAGGATTATTCCGCCCCACTTGTCTAGTATCATACATCCTTACTACTTGGATAATGAGCACATGACTCATCATAGTGATAACGAAGACTGAAACAACATTGCTAACCAAGTGAACCATTGCCTTAAATTCACAAACTCCATCATTCATTGTTGCAGCTACTAACCATACTCCAATGACTAGCATAAAGCTAAGCAAAAAAAATGAATATACAGATGCGAAAAATAATGAACCATCAACATGTTTTCCCTTCTTAACATGAACAACATAAACCAAAGGACTTTCTTTTCTTTCAACCATAGGTTGTAAATCTGGATCTTGGATACTAGCATTAACTAGCATGTGCCCTATAGTGACAATTGTCAAATTAGTCTTCATCTGATGAGCTCTAACAATGAACTCAATCCCATCCTTGAAAACATGATACTTGTTATGTTCCATATAGAAAATGGCCTTCATGTCATACACATATGGACTTCCCAAAACCATCTCGCAAATGTCGAGTGGAACAACGTCTAACTCTTCCTCATTAATGAAACTGGATGTGATCGCAAACTGTAACTTGCATTGCTTAGTTACCTATACCTGATTATTATCACAAATCCAACCCAAAGGATACAGCCTCAAAGGAGGCCTAGTTTCCAATCCCAAATTCTAAACAACTTGCTCTAAAATAAGATTTATTTGTGATCCACTATCAACAAGTGTATCAATATTAGTGTGCTTTGAGATAAATCGTAAATGAAACATGTTATTTCTTTTCCTTCCATCATGAATTACTTTAGACTTTGTAGAAGAAGTACGTAAACTAAAACTTGCAACAAAAGATTTACCTTTGATGCCCATAGATGTAACCTTAGTTTCATCCTCATAATTTGATCCAAGGTCTTGAACTATGGTTGTGGTCTTCTTTTTCCCCTTCTTACGATGAGCCCACTTTGGCTTCAATTCTGGATGCAACTTCCAATAATACTTCTTATCAAGTCCTTTCTTCTCATAGTGAGAACATGTAGGCTTCTTCTCTTCATCCTTCTTCACTGTAGTTGCTTCTTACTCTTCCCTTTTTCCTTATATTGCTTCTCAAATTCACGTGGTTCTTCTGACACATCCTCAACAACATGTTTTCCTTTGCTAGTTTCAAGATGAGTAGCTTGTATTGATACTTTCTCAATATTATTAGGATTAAACATCAATATAGTATGTCGAAGATATGAGTGCATATCACCAATATACTTTAGAAAAGTTTCAAGAGTATGTAATGGAATTCCCAAAGACAATGCCTTCCTTTTAAATTCCCATGTATAAGCTTGAACATTTTTCCCTTTTCATTGTCTTGGATTTTGCCAAGCAATCATTGATGTTTTCATGTAATCTAATGGATACAATTTCTTTCTTAAGGCAGTAATAAATTCAATCCAGGAAGAAATTATTTTACCATGTTGAATAAGATCAACTTGTGTCCGAATCTTCCACCATATCAAGGTTGTGCCTCTTAGGCGAAGAGTATCCAATTGTATTATCCTCTATGCTTTTCTTTATCCTGCAATATACTTCAATATGTTTGACCCAATAATCCAACTTCTCTACAATCAACTCTCCATCATAGGTAGGCAAATCAAACTTTACATCTAGCTTTAACAAAGGCAAATCAAACTTTACATCTAGCTTTAACAAAGGCAAATCATGAGAGTGAGAATACTTCCTAGAAAGATTTTTCCTCTTATGAGAAGAATGTTAAATTCCATCAGAAGAAGATGATGATGATGATGATGGGGATGAAGGAGGCTCTCGAGGTTCTTCACCTTCTCCTTTAATTTCTTTAGTTTTTACCGATGTACTTTCTCCCTTGGCCTTCTTTCGATCTTCATACATTTCTTCCACCATGGCCTTCATCAAATTAAATGCCTCGAAGAAATAATCTTCAAAGTTGTAAGGACCTAACCTTCTTGGTGAAGCCATCTTTCCTCTTTGATTGAAGCTCCTTGATCCAATTTCAAGATTATAACTTGCAATCTTTCCTTCACCTCACTTAGATTTGGACCTCTTAAGCATTCACTTGCAAATAAACGTCAAAACCAACTATGATACCAACTTGATCCGAAAATCATTAGATGTAAAATTATTTATTAAGTATATTTAAACATCTGACCAAATTCGGGAAATGAAGATCATCTTCGACCATTTGCAAATAACATGTGAAAATGCTTATTTATCCATAAACTTCATTAACTGATGAATAACTTGCGAAAATAAAATGTTTAAATGAAGTAAAGTAAGATCAATAACCATTCAAATGACACATAAACAATTTGTTAATGGAGTTCACCCATCTTGGGCTACGTCTCTGGGACCCTTTTCAATCAGTGAGACCACTCTTTATTGCTCAAATGGAAAAATTAAAATGAATGAACTTACAAACACCAAGTTTTTTAAGACACCCTTCAAGTCTGCTGCTCAATCCCATAAACAGAGGTCACCACTGAATTCCTCTCGAAATTCTTAGAAAAATGAGTATAAACTTGACTATGTTCTGAACATGTTCTTAAAGACCCCTTTTTGCACACATAATGAGACTATGGGTCTCATACATGACAAATTGGACTACTAATTTTCTTAGAATTAGTTTTGCACAAAACTGACATCACCATCATATTCCTCTCGAAATTCTAATAAAAACGAGTATAAACACTCTATACTTCTTTCAAAGAACTCCATGGCATGCAAAACGAGGCAAACCAAAACTATGAGCACCTCTTGCATGCAAAACAAGACAAATTTGAACTTGACACAAAATTTTATCTAGACCCTCTCTTGGCACACATTTAAACAACATATTTTTTAGTTGTTATAACAAGCAATGCATGTGGCACAATGGTAGGAAAAATATTTGCTAAATCGTTGAAATATTCTAGGAATATTCTCCCAGAGGTCATGGGTTCAATTCCCATGGGGAACCAATTTTATTCTCCCTTAGCCATTATTGGTGAATTGAAGAGTGCCACATGGCACTCTCTGGTTGGTCCACCTGTTTCTTACGTTAGCACCACATCATCTGCCACATGTTTGTATGGATTTTCCAAGTCAACATCCAGTCACATGCTAACTATATTGTATGGTCATGCCATGTCACTTTCCAGTCAGCATACAGATGTTGACTATACATTTCACCTGCCATGTCATCATACATATGCCACATCATTCGTGCAGATGACATGTGACACTTTTTTATTGGTCCACATATGTGCCTAAAAATGACAAAAATGAGTGACACTTGGCAGCCTCTTGTGCTTCCATATCATCCTGTCAGTTGTACAACCTATATGGGCATGCCACGTGGCAACATGTGGGTCTGCCACGTGATGTCCATGCTTTGACTTTTGACTTATTCGACCAAAACTTTGACTGGCCATAACTTTTGCATACGAACTCCGTTTGAGACGATTTTTGTGTCGTTGGAAAGATATCACCCAACTCTACGCAATGGATTCATTTTCAAGAGAATTTGAGAAGGTCATTTTTTTTAAATATTTTTTGATCCTCTTGGATCTTTTTGAGCATTCAGGATCCTCCTGGATGACATATCCACCACTTGGGGCATTTGTATATCAACACCCAAAACTATCATAGCTGGTCTACCTTTGGGCTTCACACACTTGTTCTTTTGGTGATGAGAACTCGTCTGGTTATGTGGGACGAAAAATCCTTCAACCCTGGGAGCAACAGATTCTGCTCCGACTCCTAGAGATTCAACAACATCAACATTTATTGTTTCTTGGTCATGAACTAGTATGGAGTCCATAAAACCCATCATATCTTGTGAGCCACAAGATTCAAGAGGGGAGGTGCGAATGGGAATCTTGGGACCAACTTCATAAATGATATGAGAAAAAAATACATAACAATTAGGGGTTGAAAACCGTAGTGGTCCCCATCACTGAAAACCCTCGGTAATGACCCAAGAAGCCCATCTGGTCTGCCTTACCCTTCTAATTCCCAAATATCCTGTGCCAAGGGGACCTCCACCCAAGACGAAAGAGGGTAAACTGCACGAATACTTCCTGGCTGACTCTGATGGTCATCACAAAATAAGGATCTCATGGAAGAGATCCCCGGGACCGAACCAAAACCCATATATCCCTCCAAAGGGATCGCAAACGAAGGATAAATACCAGTCTGAGGAAAGGGAAAAGGTTTGGACATGGGCCCCGACACAATCCTAAAATCCGCTGACACCCAACATCTATCTCCTGGAGAGGCATAAAACTCCTCTGCATGCGCAGACTCCCGACTAACAATTGTCTCTGCCCAAATAATATCTCCCTCTAGCGGGCCATGGGAGTAATCAAGAACACCCTCTAACATAGCCATATTTTCTGCCGAAAACTCCATAGCAACTCCCACTAGTTGGAAAGGATACATGCACATGGTGGGGGAGACGAAAACCACCTGCTGCCATTCTATATTATTATATGATGACTATATTATAAATTATTATTATATATTATTTATTCTATTATATATTAATAGTAATTATTTATTGTATTATATCTAATATCAATTATTGTCTATGCACAAGAATCTAAACTTCCCATTATTATTTTTAACTCTTATATCGTAATTCTAGCTTAGCCTAGCTTATATGGCAATTTGATGTGGAATACAGGACTTTGATGTGGCACACACGAATTATTATTTTATAATTTCCTTGGGAGGCCCATTTTTGGAGAAAATTTCCTCTAATGTTAACCGATAAGGACTCTATATGAATGTATCAAGAGATGGGGGTGAGAGGTAAGAACCCCAATACATGTTTGATCAAATATCTACTAATCTGTCATTTGAACAAATTCCCTCTTAGCATGTCCATTTCGTGAAACATTTGTTGACACTACCTTTAATGATGTAATTCACATTGCAGACTTTTATCAAAAGACATTTTCTAATGAAAGCCCAGCCCGTGCATTTTCTCCACAATTTGGCTCCTTATGAAGAAGATCCTTGCCTCATCTAGAATCTTTCCCACCAAACTTAGAGCATTTTTGTGTCGTTGAAATGACATTCCTAGGATCCATGCGGGAAGGATGACCGATCAGACTCGCAATGAGGTCGTGGACATGGAAGAGTGGCAGGGTAATGATGAGGATAGCTTAAACTCTCTCCAAATACACACATGGATTTTTCTAGAAGAATAATCTTTGAAGATGAGTTGTAGGCCAATGGAGATCATGTCTCCATGAATTTTTTTGATTGAATCAATTAGGGATCCTCTTGGATCACTCCTCCCCACTAAGAATGTTTTGGAGCACCAAATGTCTAGTTTTATTAAGAAAAAAAGCGAGGGTACAACTCCCTCACTTTTATCTGCCACTGAATATTTTCCAAAAGTGAAGTCTAGAGGAGACTCAGGAAAATATCCAAAACATGTCTCAAAAGGAGATCTTTGTGTAGAAAAATGTATGACACTATTATAGGCATGGTGTACTTAATAAAACTATTCATCCCAAAGCTTAGGGTGCTTGTTATAATATCCTCAAAGTAAGTGTATTGTTGTCCTTTTGAATACTTTCATTTTTCCATCGATCTCTGAATGAAAATTAGTGCTCTTCTTAAGCTTAGTTTCCATTGACTCCCACAAATTTGACCAAAATTTCCTAAGAAAGTGGGATTTTTGATAAGATATAATGGATGTAGGAAAACCAAAATGAACCCAAACATGCTAGAAGAATAAATGTGTAGTCCCTACTCCTGTCACTTGTTTCTTACAAGGCACTAAAATACACATTTTTCTAAATCTGTCCAAAACAACATATAGATAATCATGACTTGTCTTGGACATAGGAAAACCCCTAAAAAATCCATAGACACACTTTCCCATGGACAAGAAGGTACATGAAGAGACATATATAAACCCAATTTTGTTACTTGGTTTGCCAGTGGCACACATGCCACATTCTTTTACATATTTGGACACAATTTCATACATCTGAGTCCAATAACAATAGCATTATAACTGAGCTCCTATTTTTCCTATACCAAAATGACCAGAAATGAGAGAAGTATGTGCTTCTCTGATTACATGCACTCTTTCATCTCATGGAATACACAATTTACCAAGATGATGTAGCAATTTGTCATGTACATGATAATATAATTCTTTCACTTTAGCACCATGGATTAGTGTTTCATAAACATCCTTAAAATCTTCATCTCTAGCATATTGTTCAATGTAACTTTGATGAATTAATGAACTATGTTGTAAAATAATGGATGCGTAAACAAAAGGTCTAGATAACATATCAACAACTTGTTTTATATCTTTCTTATACCCGATGACCAAATGGAATTGTTGCAATAATCCCATCCACTGAAAATGACATGACTTTTTTAGTTTGGTTTGTGATTGGAGAAACTGCAAAGCTTGATGATATCTATGGATGACAAGATCGTGGAGCAATAAAATAAAACAAATGCATAAATAAAATACTGCAAAGCTTGATGATCTCTATGGGTAACAGGATCGTGGAGCAATAAAATAAAACAAATGCGAAAATAAAACACAGAAGACATACAATACAATAGAGACACAAATATACGTGGTTCACCCAGTGTGGGCTACATCCACCAGAGAAATTGTCAGGTCCTTCCTTTTTATTTTTGAGAAAAATGAAGAATACAACCTACAATACACCCGTTGTAACTTCCTCTTCTTTCTCTCACAGTATCCTCTTTGAGAATACAATATTCGCAAATGATACAAATCCGCAATATAATTCCCTCATAAAAGAGGGTTTCCTTCTAGGGCAAAACATCCTAACATAACTTCTACCGTCAGATCTGCGACCTTATAATGAACGGTCCAGATTTACTATGAAATTACAATATACATTTACAAGGCAATTTTTCCTTTGGGGGCTTCGCCCCTGAACCCCTGCACGGGGGTAAATCCCCCCTTGCATGGAGGGGTGTACTGTCTTCATGGGGTATAAACACAGTTGAAAACAAATAACTTTAAATCAAGAAGATAATCAGGCTCAACAACCAACAATCTCCCACTTGGACACCGATCAAACCATCTCCATCGTCATTGTACCTGCTGGACTATGATCCACCTTGGACCTAGAAAATTTCTCATCTTCACCTTCATTGTTGAAGACCAACTGAAAGTTTGCAGGAACTCAGTTTCTCCTTGGTTACTCCTTTTGTTAACATGTCTGCAGGATTCTGGATAGTATGTATCTTTTCCAACTTCAAATGTCCATCTTCCAAGACAGATCGTATGAAGTGGTACTTGAGTTGTATATGCTTAGTCTTCAAATGGAAGGTTGATTTCTTTTCAAGATGGATGGAACTCTCATTTTCATAGTACAACCTGATATTCTGCTGCTTCTTTCCCAATTCCTCCATAAACCTATGTAACCAAATCACTTCTTTACTAGCCTCTGTAGTAACAACATACTCTGATTTTGTTGTTGAAAGTGCAACAACCTTTTGTAGTTTTAAAATCCAGCTTACTGTTGTTCCACCTACAATAAAAACATACCATATGGTTCTCCTCCTGCTATCTTTATCACCTGCCATATTTGAATCAACATATCATTGTAGAACAATGTCTGAACCTCCAAAACATAATGCATGAGTAGACGTAGCTCTCAAATACCTGAGAATCCACTTTACTGCCTCCCAATTTTCTTTACCTGGATTGTTCATATACCTTCTCAACACTCCCATTGCATGTGCAATATCTGGTCTTGTGCAAAACATCGCATACATCAAGCTACCAATTGTTGATGAATAAGGGACCCTGGACATGTATTATATCTCCTCTTGTATCTTGGGACACATTTCTTTGGTTAATTTGAAATGGCTAGCCAAAGGTGTACTAACTGGTTTTGCATTCTACATTCTAAACCTCTCCAACACCTTCTCTATGTACTCAGCATGAGACAATGTCAATTTGTGATTTTTCTTGTCTCTTGTTATTCTCATACCAAGATTTTCTTTGCAACATCCAAATCCTTCATCGCAAATGAATTATCTAATTTCTTCTTGAGCACATTTATATCTTGCATATTAGACCCTGCAACAAGCATGTCATCTACATACAATAGCAAGATAATATAACTTCCATTTTCTAGCCTTCTAAAATAAACACAGTGATCAGAATGACATTTACGATAACCCTTTTTTTTTGTCATAAACCTGTCATACTTCAAATATCGTTGCCTTGGAGCTTTCTTTAGGCAATACAATCTCTTCTTCAAGTTGCATACCAAATTTTCCTTTCCTTTGACCTCATACCCCTATGGCTGCTGCATATAAATCTCTTCTTCCAAATCCCCATGGAGAAATTTTTTGTTTACATATAAATGTTCAAGATGCAAATCTTCTACTGCCACAAGACTTAAAATAGTCCTAATTGAAGTCATTTTAACAACAAGAGAAAATATTTCATCAAAATCTATACCCTTCTTTTGTGCAAATCCCTTTACAACAAGTCTAGCATTGTACCTCTTTTTACCTCCATCTTCTTCCTTCAACCTGTAAACCCATTGATTATGCAATGCTCTTTTTCCCATAGAAAACTGAACTAAGTCCCAAGTCTGGTTATTTACCAAGGAATCCATTTCCTCTTTCATGCCTTTCTCCCACTTCCTTTTAGTGTATGCATGCATTTCCTCTTCATAAATTTATCGTTCACCAAAATCAGTCAACAGTAAATAATGCAATGAAGGAGAGTATCGTTCAAGGGGTCTACTTAACCTGGTAGATATTCTAACAACACTTGCAAGATTTTGAGGTACATGTTGCTCATGTTGTTGTACATTTTGATTTTCTGGTACCTTTGGAATTTATTTTTCAGTGATCTCGTCAAGCACTGTGTATTTTGTTTTTTCTTTTTCCCGTTTCTTTCTCTGCAACTGATCTTTGTACATGACCGTCTCATTGAATATAAAATATCTACTTCTAATGATTTTTTGATTTTCATAATCCCATAAGTAATAACCAAAATCATTAAGACTGTATCCAATAAAGGTGCACTTCTTGGATTTTGCTTCAAGCTTTGTTCTATTTTTTTTTTATCTATATGGACAAATGCTTCACAACCGAAAGTATTCAAAAATGAATAGTTTACCTTTTTGCCTATCCATGCCTCCTCTGGAATTCCAACATCCAAAGAACTTGAAGGTCCTATGTTTATTAAGTAAACAATAATATTTACAAAATTTGCCCAAAACTATAAGGGCAACCCAACATGCAATCTCATACTCCTTGCATGCTCCATGATTGTCTTGTTCATCCTTTCTGACACACCATTTTCTTGCGGTGTTCCTAGAACCATTTTCTCTCTACGAATCCCATGTTATGAACAATAATCATCAAAATCCTTGTTGCAATATTCACCTCCATTTTATGATCTTAGACACTTCAACCTTTTTCCTGTCTCATTCTCAACCAAAGCTTTCGATTTCTTAAAATTATCAAAAACATCAGATTTTTGTCGAATGCAATAAACCCATTTTTTTCTAGTTGCATCATCAATAAAAGTAACATAATAACGAGAGCCACCAAAAGATGATACTTGAGCTGGTCCCCATATATCTGTATGCACAAGCTCTAACCTTTCACTCTTCTTTTCTTTTCCGACTCAAAGAAATATAACTCTCTTATGTTTTCCATAAACACAGTGCTCACAGAAATCCAAATCATTTTGTTTAATATATGCCAACAAATTTCTTTTGTGAAGTATCTGCATCCCCTTCTCACTCATGTGTCCAAGCCTATGATGCCAAAGTGTTGTATTCACTCCTATAGAAGCTAAAGATATAGAAGAATCAATATTACCAGTACATAAATACAATGTACCTACCTTCTCTCCTTTTTTATAACCAGTGATCCTTTGGTGACCTTCCATGCCTTATCTGTAAGTATGGATATGCAACCTTCACTTGCCAACTACCCTGTTGAAATTGGATTTTTCCTTAGATTTGGAACATGTCTTACCTTTTTCAACAACCATTGGTTTCCATTCTTTTTCTTTCTTTGTATCTTACCCATTCCAACCATTTTGCATGGTACATCATCACCCAAATGAACCTGTCCAAAATCACCTTGAACATAATCTAGAAAATGTTTCGTATGGGGTGTGGCATGAAATGAAGCCCATAAATCTACTACCCAAGACTCATAAATATTATCTACAGAAAGAATTAAATCATCTTGTAACACATCACCTGTTACATTTGATTTTTGTTTTTTCTCTTGTTGTCCATCTCTTTGTTTCTTTGGAGCTCTGCATTCTTTCTTCAGATGTCCTTTCTTCCCACAATTCTAGCACTCTATCTTTCCCAGTCTGGATTTGGATCTTCCCTTCCTATATTTCCCACGGTTCCTTGAGCCATTTCCTCTATCCTTTTGTCTTTTAATGTTCTCCAAAGTCAACACATTACTTGATGTCTCACCTATGCTTTTCCATCGCATTTCCTCGCTAAGGATAACACCAACAACATCATCAAATTTTAGAGTGTTTGAGCCAGAGAAAGAGTTAGTTACAACCATGGACAAACTATTCCATCTTTCTGGCAATGAGCACAAGATTAGAAGAACCTTGACCTCATCATCAAAGTCCACTTTTACAAAACTTAGTTGATTAGTAACTGTATTAAATTCATTTAATTGATCTGCAATAGACCCACCTTCTGACATGTTCATATTAAATAATCTCTTCATTAGAAATACCTTGTTGGATGTCGAGGATATTTCATACAATTTAGCAAATGCGTCCACCAACTCCTTTGTTGTCTTTTCTTTTGAAATATTGAAAGTCACCGACACTTCCAGACTCAGTCGTATCGTTCCTAGTGCCTTTCTGTCAAGAACCTCCCATTATTCATCCTTCATGGTCGTTGGCTTCTTTGTTATTTCGCCCAATGGTATGAATGGATCCTTCTGATATAAATAATCTTCCATATGCATATTCCATAACTGGTAGTTTAGGACGTTAAATTTCTCGACCCTAAACTTTCCATCTTCCGCCATTGCTCCCACTCAAACCAGGAACCCTCTTTTCCTGCGAGTTACCTTTCGCTTTGATACCAGTTGTTAGAAAAATAGGATCACAGAGCAATAAAATAAAACAAATGCAGAAATAAAATACAGAAGATACACAATACAATAAAGACACAGATATACGTGGTTCATCGAGTGTGGACTACGTACACCGGAGAAATTTCCAGGTCCTTCCTTTTTATTATCCAACAAAATGAAGGGATACAACCTATAACACGCATGTTGTAACTTTCTCTTCTTTCTCTCACAGTCTCCTCTCTCATAATACAATATTTGCAAATGATACAAAACTGCAATACAATTCCCTTATAAAAGAGGGTTGCCTTCTAGGGAAAAAAACCATAACATCACTTCTATCATCAGATCTGCGACCTTATAATGAATGGTCCAGATTTACTATGAAATTACAATATACATTTACAAGGAAATTTTTCCTTCGGGGTCTTCGCCCCCAGACCCTAGAGGGGGGGCAAGCCCCTTGTGCAACCCCCCCGCGTGGAGGGGTGTACAATCTACATGGGGTATAAACACAGCTGAAAAAAAAGACCTCTAAATCAGGAAGATAATCAAGCTCTATAACCAACAAAATAGTGTTTCCGCTTCTTCACACTCTAAACCAAAGCATGCAATTCTTTATCATAAGTAGGATAGTTTCTTACCGCACCAGTGAAGGTCTCATAAAGGTAACAAACTCATTTCATCCCTCATATTATCACAGTTGTGATGGCATAATCACTTGTATCAATTTCAATTTCAAATGGTTGTTGTAAATATAGAAATGTTAGAACTAGGGCTATATTGATATTTTCTTTCAAGGTCTCAAAGGATTTTTGTTGTTTACCTCCCCATTGAAAGTCATGCTTAGTACTTTTCAAGCCTATAAAGGAGATGTAACAAAAAGAAAAGTTATCAATGAACTTCCTCCAATACTCAATTGCCCCTGGGAAGCTCCAGACTTGTGTTACATTATTAGGCTTAGGCCACTTCATAATGGCTTCAACTTTAGAGGGACCAATTTGCAATTCAACACCCCCTACTATATAGCCCAAATAAACTAAATATGTTTTCCCAAATCCACATTTTGACATGTTTAGGTACAATTTCTCCTTTTTCAAAACATCTAAGACTTTCCTCACATGATTTACATGATCTTCCTAACTTTTAATGAAAATCAATATATCGTCTAAGTAGACTATTACAAAATCATCTATGAATGGCCTAAATAAATAATTATAACTCGCATGAAAGTAGCAAGAGAATTACAAAGCCCAAATGGATTAACCAACCATTCAAATAAACCTTGTTATGTTTTGAAAGCAGTTTTCCAAATATCATCTTCAAAAATATTTACTTGATGATATCCACTTCTTAAGTCTAACTTAGTGAAATATGTTGCATTTCTAATTGATCCAACAAATCATCAATATGAGGAAGAGGGCAACAATGCTTCACCATAAATTTGTTCAATACCTAGAAATCAACTCAAAGATAAAATATACATACTAAAAATCCTTACTTGATCCAACAATTAACTAAATAATTTAAATACCATTTTGTTTAGTTGTTATAACCAGCAATGCTTATGGCACAATGTTAGGAAGAATCTTTGTTAAATCATTGGAATATCATGGGAATATTCTCCTAGAGGTAATGAGTTTAATTCCCATGGGGACCCAATTTTATTCTCCCTTATCCATTATTTTCCAATTGGAGAGTGTCATGTGGCAATCTCTGGTTGGTCCATTTGTTGTCTGCGTCAACACCACATCATCTGCCACTTGTTTGTATGGATCTACCACGTTAGCATCTAGTCACCTGCGAAATGTACTATACGGTCATGCCATGCCACTATCCAGTCACTGCCACATTAGTGTATGTATGCCAACTGTACCTGCCACCTTCCATGTCATCGTACAAATGACACTTCATCCGTACAGATGACACGTGGCACTTTTTTTTATTGGTCCACATGTGTGCCTAAAAATGCCAAAAATGAGTGACACGTGGCAGCCTCACATGCTGCCATGTCATCCTGTTGATGTAAACCTGATGTCATACTATTAGTTGTATGACCTGTATGGACAAGCCATGTGGCAGTATGTGGGCCTACCACGTGGCACCCTTGCTTTGACTTTTGACTTTTTTGACCAAAACTTTGACTAGCCATAACTTTTGCATACGAACTCCGTTTGAGAAGATTTTTGCGTCGTTGGAACGCTATCGTCGAGCTCTATGGAATGGAGTATTTTTTTAAGAGAATGTGAGAAGTTCAATATTTGAGCATTTTTTAATCCTCCTGGATCTTTTTTAGCATTCAAGATCCTCCTGGATCACATATCCACCACTTGGGGCATTTTTATATTAGCGCCAAAAACTAGCCTACCTGGTTTACCTTTGGGATTCACACATTTCTTCTTTCAGCAATGAGAACTTGTCTGGTTATGTGGACCAAAAAATCCTTCAACCTTGGGAGCAACAACTTCCACTCCAACTCCTAGAGATTCGACAACATCAAATTTATTATTGTCTGGTTATGAACTAGCAGTGAGCCACAAGCTTCAAGAGGGGAGGTGCGAGTGGGAATCTTGGGACCAACTTCATAAATGGTATGAGGGAAAGATCCACACCAATCAGGGGTTGAAAACCCTAGTTTTTCCCCATCATTGAAAACCCTTGGTAATGATCTGAGAAGCCCATCTAGTCTGCCTCACCTTTTTGATTTCCAAATATCCTACGCCAAAAGGACCTTCGACCAAGATAAATGAGGGTAAATTGCATGAATACTCCTTGGTTGACTCGATGGTCATTACAAAACAAGGATCTTATGGGAGAGAGCTCGATGACCAAACCAAAACCTATATCTACCGTCAAAGGGGTTGAAAACGAAGGAGAACCACCAGTCCCAGGAAAGGGAAAATATTTGGACATATGCCTCGACACAATCCTGAAATCCGCTGACACCTCGTATCTATCTCCTAGAGAGGCATAAAAATTGTCTACATGCGAGGCCTCACGGATAACAATTTTCTATACCCAAATATTCTCTCCCTCTAGCGGGTCATGGGAGTAATCAACAACGTCCTCTAACATATCCATATTGCATGTTGAAAACTTCTTAGCAACTCCCACTATATGGAAAGGCTACCCACGTGATGTGGGGGAGACGAAAACCACTTGTTGCCATTTTATATTATTATATGATGACTATATTATAAATTATTATTATAAATTATTTATTTTATTTTCATATTATATATTAATAATAATTATTTATTGTATTATGTTTATTATCATTTATTGTCTATGCATAAGAATCTAAAATTCCCATTATTATTTTAAACACTCATCTGGTAATTATAGATTAGCCTAGCTTATATGGCAATGTGATGTGGCATACGCGGCTTTGATGTGGCACACACAAATTATTATTTACCTTGGGAGGCCCATTTTTGGAGCAAATTTCCTCTAATGGTAATTGATAAGGACTCTATATGAATGTCTCGAGAGATGGGGGTGAGAGGTAAGAACCCCAGTACACGTTTGATCAGATATTTACTAATATGTCATTCGAACCACTGCCCTCTTGGTATGTCCATTTTGTGATACATTTGTTGACATTACCTTTAATGATGTCATTGACATTGCAGACTTTGATCAAAATATATTTTCTAATGAAAACCCATCCAATGCATTTTCTCCACAATTTGGTTTCTTATGAAGAAGATCCTTGCCTCATCTAGAAGCTTCCCCACCAAATGCATAGCATTTTTACTTCTTGAAACGGAATTCCTAGGATCCATGCGGGGAGGATGACCAAGCAAACTCACGATGAGGCCATGGACATGGAAGAGTGGCAGGGTAATAATGAGGAGAGCTCAAAATCCCTCCAAATCCACACATGGATTTATCTGGAAGAAGAAGCTTTGAAGATGAGTTGTAGGCCAATGTAGATTGTGTCTCCATGGCATTTTTTGACTGAATCAATTGGGGATCCTCTTAGATCACCCCCCCCCCCCCTAAGAAGGTTTTGGAGCACCAAAAGTCTAGTTTTATTATGAAAATATGTGAGGGTACAACTCCCTCACTTTTATGGTTTCCATCCATCGTGCTTTACTCGGATGCATTCCTTTTATACCCACACAAAGATGCTCCACATCGCCTCTTCATGAAGTCCTCACCTTTTTGTCAAGAATAACATCTTCCTACAACTCATCAAGATATTTGGGAAAACAATCTTCAATAGAAGGAACTTGAACAGTCTTGCCTTGATCCATGATAATAGGAGGCTCATATAGTTTCTAGTTTTCAACATTAACCATATAATACATTTGCATATTGGAGGTAGATCCAACTGGAAAGCATTGTTACTAATATTCTCCAAAATTTTAAATGGACCATACCTGATTGGCTTGAGTTTTTTACCTTCACCTTTAAGGTGTTCTTTGCTAATGTATAGCCAAAATTGATCACAAACTTGGAAGTGATTATCAAACCGATGATTGTCATGCCTAGACTTATACTTGGCTTGGATCTTTTCCAATTGTTCCTATACAATTTGATGAACTGATTGAATCTTTTGGATGAACTTCTTGGATTTGTCTACATCATTAGGTTCATCCACCACTGAATCTTTTCCAAAAGTGAATTCTAGAGGAGACTTAGGAAAATATCCAAAACATGTCTCAAAAAGAGATCTCTATGTAGAATAATGTACGACACGATTATAAGCATGATGTACTTTTTATTGGTCCATATGTGTGCCCGAAAATGCTAAAAATGAGTGACACGTGGCAGCCTCTCAAGTTTCCATGTCATCCTGTTGATGTCAACATGATGTCATCCTATCTATTGTAGGACCTGAAAGGATAGGCCACGTGGAAGCATGTGGTCTTGCCACATGGCATCCCTACTTTAACTTTTCACTTGTTTGACCAAAACTTTGACTGGCCATAAATTTTGAATAAGAACTCTGTTTAAGATGATTTTTGCATCGTTGGAAATCTATCGCTGAGCTCTACGCAATGGATTCATTTTCAAGAGCATTTGAGTAGGTAAATATTTGAGCATTTTTTGATCCTCCTAAATCTTTTTTAGCATTCTGAATCCTCCTAGATCACATATCCACCTGTTGGGGCATTGTTATATCAACACCCAAAACTAGCCTAGTTGGTTTACCTTTGGGCCTCAAACACTTGTTCTTTCAGCGATGAAAACTCGTCTAATTATGTGGACCAAAATATCCTTCAACCCTGGGAGAAACAAATTCCACTCTGACTCCCTGAGACTTAACAACATAAACAATTATTATTGCCTATTCATAAACTATCAGGGAGTCTACAAAACCCATCGTATCTTGTGAGCCACATGCTTCAAGAGGGGAGGTGTGAGTGGGAAGCCTAATACCAGCTTCATAAATGACATGAGGAAAATATTTGCACCAATCACGGGTTGAAAACCCTGGTTATTCCCCATCACCAAAAACCCTCGGTAATGACCTAAGAAACCCATCTAGTCTACCTCTCCCTTCTGATTCCCAAATCTCCTATGCCAAGGGGACCTTCACCCAAGATGAAAGAGGGTAAACTAAAGGAATACTTCTTGTCTAACTTTGATGGTCATCACAAAACAAGGATCTCGTGGGAGACAACCCTGGGACATAACCAAAACCCATATCTCCACCCAAAGGGGTTGAAAATGAAGGAGAAACGCTAGTCCCAAGAAAGGGAAAAGGTTTTCAAATAGGCCCAACACAATATTGAAATCCGTTGACACCCCACATCTATCTTCTGCAGAGGCATAAAACGTGTATGCATGCAGGGCCTCCCAACTGAAATCTTACCCACCAAACTCAAAGCATTTTTTCTTCGTTGAAATGACATCACTAAGATCCATGTGGGGAGGATGACCGAGCAGACTTGCATTGAGGTTGTGGACATGGAAGAGTGAAAGGGTAATGATGAGGAGAGATTAAAACCCTCCAAATCCACACATGGATTTCTCTGGAAGAGGAAGCTTTGAAGATGAGTTGTAGGTCAATGGAGATCATGTCTCCATGAAATGTTTTGACTGAATCAATCGGGGATCCTCTTGGATCACTCCTCCCCACTAAGAAGGTTTCGGAGCACCAAAATTCTAGTTTTATTCATAAAATAAACAAGGGTACAACTCCCTCATTTTAATGGTTTCCATCCATCATTTTTTAATTGGATCCATTCCTTTTATACCCAAACAAATATACTCCACATCGCCTCTTCATGAAGTCCTCACCATTCTATCAAGAATAACATCTTCCCACAACTCATGAAGATATTCAAGAACAAAATATTCAACAGAAGAAACTTGAACATTCTTTCTTTGATCCATGATAATACGAGGTTCATATAGTTTCTAGTTTTCAACATTAACCATAGAATACATTTGCATATATGGAAGTAGTTCCAACTGGAAATCACTGTTACTAATCTTTTCCAAAATATTAAATGGACCATACTCTATTGGCTTGAGATTTTTACCTTCACCTTTAAGGTTTTCTCTGCTAATGTATAGCCAAACTTGATCACCAACTTGGAGGTGATTATCAACCTGTTGCTTGTCATGCCTAATCTTATACTTGGCTTGTCTCTTTTCCAATTGTTCCTATACAACTTGATGAACCGATTGAATCTTCTGGATGAACTTCTTGTCTTTTTCTACATAATTACGTTCATATGCCTTTGAATCATTTCCAAAAGTGAAGTCTATAGGAGACTTATGAAAATATCCAAAGCATGTCTCAAAAGAAGATCTCTATGTAGAAGAATGTACCACATGATTATAGGCATGGTGTACTTAATAAAAATATTCATCCCAAATCTTAGGACACTTGTTACAATATCCTCAAAGTAAGTGTATCGTTGTCCTTTTGACCACTTTCATTTTTCCATCGATATAATGGATGTAGGAAAACCAAAATGAACCCAAACATGATAGAAGAATAAATGTGTAGTCCCTACTCTTGTCACTTGTTTCTTACAAGACACTAAAATACACATTTTGTTAAATCTATCCACAACAACATATAGATAAATGTGACCTATATTGGACATATTCAAACCCCCTAAAAAATCCATAGGCACACTTTCCCATGGACGAGAAGGTACATGAAGTGGCATATACAAACCCAATTTTTGTTACTTGGTTTTCCAGTGGCACACATGACACATCCTTTTACATATTTGGACACAATTTCATACATCTAAGCCGAATAACAATAGCATTGTAACTAAGCTACTATTTTTCCTATACCAAAATGACCATAAATGAGAGAATTATGTGCTTCTCTAATTACATGCACTCTTTTATCTCGTGGAATACACGATTTACCAAGATAATATAGAATTTTTTTAGGTACATGATAATATGATTCTTTCACTTTAGTACCATGGATTAGTGTTTCATAAACATCCTTAAAATCTTCGTTTCTAGTATATTGTTCAATGTAACTTTCATGAATTAATGAACTATGTTGTAAAAAAATGGATGTGTTAACAAAAGGTCTAGATAACATATCAACAACTTTATTTTATATATTTCTTATACCTGATGACCAAATGAAATTGTTGCAAGAATCCCATCCACCAAAAATGACATGACTGTTGTAGTTTGGTTTGTGATTGGAGATACTGCAAAGTTTGATGATCTCTATGGATGATTGTCTCTTTTCCCATCAAATAGTATTTCCGCTTCTTCACACTCTAAACCAAAGCATACAATGGTTTGTCATAAGTAGGATAGTTTCTTACCGCACCAGTGAAGGTCTCATAATGGTAACAAACTGATTTCCTTCGTATTAACACTGTTTCCATGGAATAATCACTTGCATTAGTTTCAATCTCAAATGGTTGTTGTAAATATGGAAATGCTAGAATTGAGGCTATACCGATATTTTCTTTCAAGGTCTCGAAGGATTTTTGTTGTTTACCTCCCCATTGAAACTCATGCTTAGTACTTGTCAAAGAATATAAATGAGATGTAATAAAAGAAAAGTTAGCAACAAACTTCCTCCAATACTAAATTTCCCCTGGGAAGCTCTGAACTTTTGTTACATTATTAGGCTTAGGCCACTTCATAATGGCTTAAACTTTAGAGGGATCAATTTTCAATTCAACACCCCCTACTATATAGCCCAAATAAACTCAAGATGTTTTCCCAAATCCAATTTTGACATGTTTAGGTACAATTTCTCCTTTTTCAAAACATCTAAGACTTTCTTCATATGCTTTACATGATATTCCCAACTTTTACTAAAAATCAATATATCATCTAAGTAGACTATTACAAAATCATCTATCAATGGCCTAAATAAATCATTATAACTCACATGAAAGTAGCAGGAGCATTACAAATCCAAAAAGGCTTAACCAACCATTCAAATAAACCTTTTTATGTTCTGAAAGTAGTTTTTCGAATATCATCTTAAAAAATGCTTACTTGATGATAACCACCTCTTAAGTCTAACTTAGTGAAATAAGTTGCATTTTTTACATGATCCAACAAATTATCAATACGAGGAAGAGGGTAACAATGCTTCACCATAATTTTCTCAATGCCTGGAAATCAACTCACACATTACCTACATATACCAAAAATCCTTACTTGATTCAACAATAAACTGAATAATTTAAATAACATATTGTTTAGTTGTTATAACAAGCAGTGCATGTGGCACAATGGTAGGCAAAATCTTTGCTAAATCGTTGGAATATTCTAGGAATATTCTCCCATAGGTTGTGGGTTCAATTCCCATGGGGAACCAATTTTATTCTCCCTTATCCATTATATGCCAATCAGAGACTGCCACATGGCACTCTCTGGTTGGTCCACATGTTTCTCACGTCAGCACCACATCATATGCCTCCTGTCTGTACAAATGTACCATGTCAGCATCCAGTCACCTACCAACTGTCTTGTATGGTCATGCCACATCGTTGTCACGTCAACGTATGGATGTTGATTGTACCTTCCACTTGCCATATCATCATACAACTACCACATCATCCATACAGATGACACGTGGCACTTTTTTATTGGTCCACATGTGTGCCTTAAAATTCCAAAAATGAGTGACACGTGGCAGCATCTCGTGCTACCATTTCATCCTGTTGACATTAGCATGAATTATTCTTGTCATTTGTACAACCTGTAAGGATAGGACACATGGCAGCATGTGGGCCTCCCATGTGGCACCCTTTCTTGGACTTTTGACTTGTTTGACCAAAAATTTAACTGACCATAACTTTTGCGTACGAACTCTATCTGAGATTATTTTTTCACCATCAAAAATCTATTGTCGAGCTCTACGCAATGGATTCATTTTCAAGAGAATTTGAGAAGGAAATTTTTTGAGCATTTTTGGATCCTTCTGGATCTTTTTTAGCATTCTAGATCCTCCTGGATTACATATCCACCACTTGGGGCCTTGTTATATCAGCACTCAAAACTAGCCTAGTTGCCTTACCTTTGGGATTCACACACTTGTTCTTTCAGTGATGAGAACTCGTCTGGTTATGTAGAACAAAAAATCCTTCAACCCTGGGAGAAACAACTTTCGCTCTGACTCTTAGAGATTCGACAACATCAACATTTATTATTTTTTGGTCATGAACTAGCAGGGAGTCCATAAAACCTACCGTATCTTGTGAGCCACAGGCTTCAATAGGGGAGGAGCGAGTAGGAAGCCTGGGACCGGCTTCATAAATGATATGAGGAAAAGATCCACACCAATCAGGGGTTGAAAACCCTAGTTTTTCCCCATCACTTAAAACCCTTGGTAATGACCCAAGAATCCCATCTGGTCTACCTCACCCTTATGATTCCCAAATCTCCTATGCCAAGGGGACCTCCACCCAATATGAAAGAGGGTAAACTACATGAATACTTCTTGGGTGACTCCGATGATCATCACAAAGCAAGGATCTCATTTGAGAAAGCCTCGGGACCCAACCAAAACCCAGATCTCCCCCCAAAGGGATCACAAACAAAGGAGAAACACTAGTCCTAGGAAAGGGAAAAAGGTTTGGACATAGGCCCCGACACAATCCTGAAATCCACTGACACCGCACATCTATCTCTAGAAAGGAATAAAACTCATCTGCGTGCGGGGCCTCCCGATTGACAATTGCCTCTGCCTAAATAATCTTTCCCTCTAGCGGGTCATGGGAGTAATCAACAACGTCCTCTAACATAGCCATATTTCCTATTGAAAACTCTGTAGCAACTCCCACAAGCTAGAAAGGCTACCCGCATGTGGTGGGGGAGACGAAAACCACTTGCTTCCATTATATATTATTATATGACAATTATAAATTATTATTATATATAATTTATTCTATTTTCATATTATACATTAATAGTAATTATTTATTGTATTATATTTATTATCATTTATTGTCTATGCACATGAATCTAAACTTCCCATTAATATTTTTAACTCTCATCTCGTAATTCTAGATTAGCCTTGCTTATATGGAAATGTGATGTGACATACATGGATTTGATGTGGCACACATGGATTATTATTTTATAATTTTCTTGGGAGGCCCATTTTTGGAGCTAATTTCCTTGAATGGTAACTGATAAGGACTCTATATGAATGTCTCGAGAGAAGGCGTGAGAGGTAAGAACCCTAGTACATGTTTGATAAGATATCTGGTAATTTTCCATTTGAAGGATTGACCTCTTGGTATGTCCATTTCGTGATACATTTGTTGATACTACCTTTAATGATGTCGTTGACGTTTAAGACTTTAATCAAAAGATATTTCTAATGAAAACCCAACCCGTGCATTTTCTCCACAATTTGGCTTCTTATGAAGAAAATCCTTGCCTCATCTGGAAGCTTCCCCACCAAAATTAGAGCATTTTAACTTCAATGAAATGAAATTCCTAGGATCCATGTGAGGAGGATGACCGAGCAGACTTGCGATAAGGCTGTGGACATGGAAGAGTGGCAAGGTAATGATGAGGAAAGCTCAAAATCCCTCAAAATCCACACATGGATTTATCTGGAAGAAGAATCTTTGAAGATGAATTGTAGGCCAATGGAGATCGTGTCTCCATGACATTTTTTGACTAAATAAATTGGGGATCCTCTTGGATCACTCCTCCCCACAAAGAAGGTTTTGGAGCACCAAAACTCTAGTTTTATTTAGAAAATAACAGAGGGTACAACTCCCTCACTTTTATGGTTTCCATCCATCGTGCTTTACTTGGATGCATTCCTTTTAGACCCATACAAATATACTCCACATCGCCTCTTCATGAAGTCCTCACCTTTCTATCAAGAATAACATTTTCCTACAACTCATCAAGATATTTGGGAACAAAATATTCAACATAAGGAACTTGAACATTCTTGTCTTGATCCATGATAATAGGAGGTTCTCATATTTTCTGGTTTTCAACATTAACCATAGAATACATCTACATATATGGAGGTAGTTCCAAGTGGAAAGCATTGTTAATAATCTTTTCCAAAATCTTAAATGGACCATACCTAATTGTCTTGAGATTTTTACCTTCACCTTTAAGGTGTTCTCTGCTAATGTATAGCCAAACTTGATCACCAACTTGGAAGTGATTATCAACCCAATGCTTGTCATGCCTAGCCTTATACTTGGCTTAGCTCTTTTCTAATTGTTCCTATACAACTTGATGAATCGGTTGAATCTTCTAGATGAACTTCTTGGCTTTGTATACATCATTATGTGCATCCACCACTTAATATTTTCCAAAAGTGAATTCTAGAGGAGACTTAGGAAAATATCCAAAATGTGTCTCAAAAGGAGATCTCTGTGTAGAAGAATGTATGACACAATTATAGGCATGGTGTACTTAATAAAACTATTCATCCCAAAGCTTAGGATGTTTGTTACAATATCCTCAAATTAAGTGTATCACTATCCTTTTGACCACTTTCATTTTTCCATCGATCTTTGAATGAAAATTAGTTCTCTTCTTAAGCCTAGTCTCCATTAACTCCCACAAATTTGACCAAAATTTCCTAAGAAAGTGGGAGTTTTGATAATACATAATGGATGTAGGCAAACCAAAATGAACCCAAACATGCTAGAAGAATAAATGAATAGTCCCTACTCTTGTCACACGTTTCTTACAAGGCACTAAAATACATATTTTTCTAAATCTATCTACAACAACATATAGATAATTATGACCTATCTTGGACATAGGAAAACCCCCTACAAAATCCATAAAAAAACTTTCCCATGGACAAGAAGGTACATGAAGTGGCATATACAAACCCAATTTTTTTTACTTGGTTTTCTAGTGGCACACATGACGCATCCTTTTACATATTTTGACACAATTTCATATATTTGAGCCCAATAACAATAGCATTATAACTGAGCTACTATTTTTCCTATACGAAAATGACCAAAAATGAGAGAAGTATGTGCTTCTCTGATTACATGCACTCTTTCATCTCGTGGAATACACAATTTACCAAGATGATATAGCAATTTTTCATGTACATAATCTAATTCTTTCACTTTAGTACCATGGACTAGTGTTTCATAAACCTCCTTAAAATATTCATCTCTAGCATATTGTTCAATGTAACTTTCATGAATTAATGAGCTATGTTGTAAAACAATGGTTGCGTTAACAATAGGTCTAGATAACATATCAACAACTTTGTTTTATATCTTTGTTATACCTGATGACCAAATGGAATTGTTGCAAGAATCCCATCCACTGAAAATGTCATGACTATTGTAGTTTGGTTTGTGATTGGAGATACTACAAAGCTTGATGATCTCTATGGATGATTGTCTCTTTTCTCATCAAATAATGTTTCCACTTCTTCACACTTTGAACTAAAGCATACAAGTCTTTATCATAAGTAGGATAGTTTCTTACCACACCAATGAAGGTCTCATAATGATAAAAAACCAATTTCCGCCTTCGTATTAACACTGCTACCATGGAATAATCACTTGCATCAGTTTCAATCTCAAATGGTTGTTGTAAATATGGAATTTCTAGAACTTGTGCTATACTGATATTTTCTTTCAATATATCGAAGGTTTTTTTTTTACCTCCCCATCGAAAGTCCTGCTTTGTTCTTGTGAAATCTTATGAAGGAGATGTACTAAAAGAAAATTTAGCAATCAACTTCATCCAATACTCAATTGACCCTGGGAAGCTCCAAACTTATGTTACATTATTAGGCTTGGGCCACTTCATAATGGCTTCAACTTTAGAGGGATCAATTTGCAATTCACCACCCCTACTATTGATCCAGATTTTATGAGCAGAACGAAATGAATACAGATTATTAATAGGTGCTTAACACAAAATAACAGAGATACAACAAAATTGGTTTTCTATTCAATAACGAAATAAGCTGAAACTGTAAAATGCAACGGAAACAAGCTTGCTGGAATGGTGGTGGCTTATCTTTGAGAAGAGATGTGACGACAGCGCGCATTCGCAAGAAGAAGATTAACATGAGGATATGAAGGAATTTTTACAATAAGAAATAATTCCCAAACCCCTAGACATCCAAAAACCTAACCTAGGAGATGAAGCACCAAAAGTCATGTGGGCCCCGTTTGGGTAAGTTAGTACATCAACTTCCCGGGGTCGTAACTTTTGAATATGATCTCTGTTTTAGGCATGTGATAGCCCGTTGGAAAGGTATCATCTAGGATATTCCTTTTTGGGGCTCAATAATGCATTTGGATATCTTTGAGGAGCTCGATCTCGAAAATCCTTCATTTAGGCCCTCAAAATGGCCCCGAAAGTTAAAACTGCTAAAAATAGTAAATTGCCAAAATTGTCAGAAAACTGTTTTGAGCCAGTTGGAAAAGGTGGGTGGCCACCGATATCCATCTGGATCAATCCTCCATCCTTAGGAATAAATGGTCTCCATTGCGTTGAGGTCCCCCATCAGATGAGGAAATTTCTGTTGAATTTGGCCCCGGGTGAGCCACTTGCCTTAGTGTAGGAGCTGCCCTGCTTTGACGACTCGATAAAGATAGATCCTTTGTTGTCGAGTGCCCTTGATTTGTCTGTCCACAATATGATCATTGGATTCCTGTTTTATGTAGTCGGGGTTGAGCTCTGTTGGTGTCAGTCGTTCTGCTACTTCTGAGGTGTCCAATAATGGTGGGAAATAAGGGCGAAGGAGATCCACATTGAACACTGGGTGCAGGCCAAGGAAAGAAGGAATGTTGAGCTCAAAAGCATTATCCCCGACGACCTTGGTGATAGTGTACGACCCATAACAGAGTGGGTGAAGCTTCCGATGGGGTCCTGTAAGGCGTTCTTTCTACAAGTGCAACCAAACTTTGTCTCCCACCTGAAACTTATGTGGCACCTGATGTTGATCATGGCGTTGTTTGTACTTGTCATTGGACTTCTGTAGGATATCCTAAACCTGTTGGAAGATGTGTTGGATTTGATCAATGAACCGGGTGGCTTTGTCAACTTTAGTTGGAGCAGGAGATGAGACGGTCAAGGTGAATGCAAGGGGAAGTGCAGCATCTATGGGACCCAATGGTTGGAATCTCAACCCCACTTGAAAGGGGTTGTGGCCGGTTGAGCTATGCAGGGCTCGGTTGTAGCTATGCTGGACATAGGGAAGGCTCTCATCCCATGTGCGAGAGTGCTTTGAATTATACATGCAAAGGATATGCACAATCATTCGATTTACAACCTTGGTTTGGCCATCTGTCTGGGGGTGGAAGGCCATGGATTGCGTGAGCTTGGTGTCCAGCAGTGACCAGAGGCTCGACCAAAATGTGCTGAGAAATTGACTATCCCAATCTGAGACAATGGTTTGTGGGATTCCAAAATGTACACATACTCGTTCAAAGAAGAGCTTGGCAGTGGCCTCTGTTGTGATGCTCTTCTTGCAGGCAACCATAATCGCCATCTTAGAAAAGCGATCAACAACCTAAAAAACACAGTCATTTCCTTGCTTGGTGGACGGGAGGCCCGACATGTATTCCATTGAGATGGAATCCAATGGCCTATTAGGAGTAGGAAGAGGGGTGTACAAGCCCTATTTTTTAGTGGTTGGTTTGGAAATAGCGGAAGCAATGTAGGACCTGATATACTTGTTGACCTCTTGTCGAAGTTTCGACTAGTAAAAATGTTTCTGTAGCATCACCACTATGTTTTCGACGTCGAAGTGTCTTGCCACCCGACTGTAGTGGGATTCCCACATCATCTTTGATCGCTCACTTGATAGAACATAGATATGGCCCAGATGACACAACAACCCATCCTGAAGATGGAAATTATCAACAAATGCGTTTGCACCCAACATTTGGTAGGTGGTGGCAAAGTCAGGGTCTGTCTCATAGAGTTGGGGCCATCCAGATGTCTCATGGTCGCAAGATTCTAGCACCGTGGTGAGTGTAGCAACTGGTGGTCTGCTGAGGCAATCAACGACGCGATTGGTGATTCATGTTTTATACTTGATGTTGAGGTGGAATTGCTGCAAGTATGTGGACCACTTTTGATGGCGGTCATTCCACAATTTTCCTTGTGTCTGCATGGACTGCAGTGGCTTATGATTAGTGTGGATGACTATTTCCTTCCCAAGAATGCAATGTCTCCACTGGCGGTATGGTTGCATAATGGAGTAAATTTCTTTGTCATAAGTAGGGTACTTACGAACAATATCTAACAGTGTCTCACTATGATAGGCCATGGGGTGGTCGTGCTGAGTGAGAACGACGCCCACGACATAGTCTAAAGCATTTGTCTCGACCTCAAAAAGATGTTGCAGGTCTAGTAGTGATAGTACTGGGGTTGAGCACAAGAACTGCTTCAAAGCATCCAACGCTTGTTGTTGGGACTGACCCCATGCAAATTTCGCCTTACCACCACCCATGTTTATTTGGCTGAGGGCCCCTGCAGTATGGGAGAATCCCAACACGAACCTGCGGTAGAAATTGGCAAGGCCCAAGAAGCTCCAAAGCTCAAGGAGTGTTGTTGGGTCTGGCCAATCACGGATGACTTGGATATTGGTTGGATCCACATGTACGCCATGCTGATCAATGATGTAGCCTAGGTAATGGACCCTGTCCATGTCGAAAGAGAATTTTTCCAAGTTGGCGTATAGCTTGTGCGGCCGCAGGGTGTGCAAAACTTGCTGAATATGCTGCAAGTGTTCGACCCAAGTCTTGTTGTAAATTAGAATGTCATCCAAATACACCACTACAAAAGTATTGGTGAATGGTCGTAGGATATCGTCCATCATCCTCATGAAAGTGGCTAGAGAATTTGTCAAACTAAAGGGCATGACCAACCATTCAAAACGACCTTCCTTTGACTTGAAGGCGATCTTCCATACATCTGTCTGTTCTATCGGGACCTGGTGATAGCCATACTTCAGATCAATCTTACTGAAGTATTTGGCTCTCGTGAGTTGTTCAAGGAGGTCATCGATTCAGGGAATCGGTTATTGGTTTCTGACTGTGATTTTATTCAAAGCCCGATAATCAATACAAAGTTGCCAGGTTCCATCTTTCTTCTGTACCAACACGATTGGCCTCCCACAAGGTGATGCTCTCGGGCGGATGTGGCCCTTGTGGAGCAGTTCTTGGATCTATTACTTGATCTCCTCATTCTCTAACAAAGAGCGATGATAGACTGGCCCATTGGGCAGCGGTGCGTTGGGGGTCAGATCAATGGGGTGCTTGACCTGGCAGTGTAGAGGTACCCTTGTAGGTGAGGAGAAGATATCCGAGTATTCGTCCACGACCTTATCTACTTGCTTATGTTGTGTGGAGAGGTTGGCCACAGAGACCCTGGATGTTGCTGTGATATTTCGCTTATTCTGAGAGCGAATCACGAAGAAGACAAACTTCCCCGTCTGAGAGATGACCTTCCTGCATTGCTTAGCAGAGATCAAGGAAATAACACTAGGTGGGACTGCCTCGGGTATCCTATACAATTTCCTATTCAA
>SNQJ01S0002840.1:379699-402812 GCA_010110895.2 Picea sitchensis
AAAATATATCATAACTCATACTGTTACCCATCAAACAAACTTGGGTCCATTACCCAAACCTGGGGTCTCCAACTTCTCATGGCCATAACTCTCTAACCATGAGGAATTATGTGACGTTCCACATACCACCGGAAATGACATGACAAGCACTATCCATCTATGATATTTTCCCTGACAAACTCACTTTCCTTCATCTCATTATTCCACAATTAAGCATGGGTTCTCTTACTCCACAAAGCGTCTTCCCGTGAGGACTTTCACCATAAGGGGACCACTTTGGAGTTCATCCATATTTACTTCTTATCAACCATGAAAAAACAATAATGAGTCATATTTACATCAAACACTATTGGGTCCATTACCCAAACCTTTGTGCTATGGTTCTTTCTTCAAGGGTTGACATCAATGACAACCAACCTTAATCAACAAGTTGTAGGCACATCGGTGTTAGCAAATAAAGAAAATGGACATTTGAAATTAGACGGACTATAATTATACCTATATGGTTGCCTTATTTTCTTAGTGGACCTCCTTAAATTTTTAAGTGGATTTTCTTCCTCCTCTTCCGAACTCTCTGAACCCTCCTCATCATCAGGTCCATCACGAAGTTCTTGTTCATTTTCTGCTTTAGCTTTCTCGATCTTGCACCATTGATTTCATGGTTTTGATTCATGACAATATCAATTTTCAAAGCCATAGTTTCAAACAAGTTGTAATGTTAACCTCGAAGAAAAGGGGGTGCTACTACTAACACCACTTTTAGTTTTGGGGGTTGATTTTGAGGTTTTTGTTTGAAATGGTACTGGTTGTCGAGACCATGATTTCAACCAATTTGTATTTTTAACTTCGAAAAAAATGGGTGATGTTGGGAGCACCACATTTTTATTTTGGGATTTGATTTTAATGTTTTTGTTTGCAACTTTAGAGGTGGTGGTTGCAAAATATTGTGATTTTAACTCTAAAAAGAAAAAGATTTCATTAATAGCACCATTTTTTGAAATGGGGGTAAACATAGCCACTAAATGTGACACCTACAAAATGAGAACTCTTAAGAGTTCTCGTTAAATTGGTAACTCTTTTCGACCTAGGAATATAATGTTGCAACCAACCTTGCCTTGTGCTTTTCAACATTTCCATCTAAACTTGTCTTCGTTTTGAATGACCATTTACATCCAATGGGTTTCTAACCATCAATAAATGGTACCAAGTCCCATGTATCATTCTTTATAAGTGCAACCACTTTCTCATCCATGGCCAATCTTCAAGACTCCTTATCTTCCATCACAAATTCCTATTTCAAAAGTCTAGGCTCATCGGTGTTAGAAAATAAAGAAAATATACATTTGAAATTAGACAAAGTATAATTATACATGTCTGGTTGCATTCTTTGTCAAGCGGACATCCTTAGAGTTTGAGACGGAGTTTTTTCCTCCTTTTCTAAACTCTTTGAACCCTCCTCCTCATGAGGTCCATCACAAAGTTCTTGTTCATTTTCCGGATCAACTTTCTCTATCTTGGGTGGTAGTTGAACCATTGAATTATTTTCATCATATTCGTGTTGCGCCATTGTGGGAAAACACTTAGCTTCTCTAAAAATAACATTCATTTTATTCAAAACTTTTACAGTCACAAGATCCCAAAGTTTGTATGCTTTCACACCAATGTCGTAGCCAATGAAGATACATATCACACCCTTGTTATACAACTCCGACCACTTCTCCTTAGGCACATGAGCATATTCCTCACAACCAAAAACACAAAGATATTGAAGTGAGGGATTCTTTCTCCTCCATACCTCCATGGGGGTATTATCCACGAGAGATGATGCGGGAAACTTGTTAATCAAGTAACATGTAGTAGCAACCTCTTATGTCCAGTGCTTCTTCTCGAATCCAACTCCACTAATCATACTCCTAGCTCTCTCCATCAATATCATGATCATCCATTCTGCAACTCCATTCTACTGAGGGATATATGGAGTTGTCTTATGTTTTTCAATACTATTCCCCTTATAAAATTGATCAAACTCTATAGGAAAAAACCCATCCCCATTATCAATCATCAACACCTTAATCTTCCTAGAATATACCCATGTCCTTCTAGAATAATCATCAATGAATGACACATAATAAAAAGCCTTAGAAATTGAAGGAACTTTAACTAGACCAAATACATCAAAATGAATTAAGTCCAAAAACAAAGATACTAACCTCCTCTATGAAATTCCCGTGATTTGTTAATAGAACATAAGCTTGGAAGTTATGTTTTTTGCCTTGTTTCACCTTGGTGGTCGTCATTTGTGTCCTATTCTAGTGTTGTCATTCTTGGTGAATAGGGGTACTACTCAGAGGCCTTGATAAGGGTAACATACATCTCCCTTTCATACTTAATACTTTTCATCATGGGGCCTTCCACATTCTACTAGTCTTCTCATAATGGTTTTTACATGTACACCAAAAATTCCCATGGTTCTTTCTCCTATGAAAAGAAGGGCTAGAATGTCGAGGTTGATGCAGCTACTAGAAAAATGAATAAAAAGGAAAGCATGATATAAAAGAAAGAAGAAATAATGGGATGATGAATGACCAAGTCAAAATCCAAAGGTCAACGTGAGTTCTACCCCCTCGTTATGAGTTTATCACCCCTAGTCCTAATGCACTGAATGCATATCAATTGAAAGGACTTAATCTCATTAAGAAAAATAATGAATGCTTGAAACATGAAAAGGGGACTTCCAAAAGTAATAAAATAATATCAAAAGGCAAGGGGTTTGGAATACACACACTGCCAAGGAAAGGGTATCTCAAACAACAAGCACTCCCTCTATAAAGGCACTCATGGAGATGGACAAATCATGATACCTTGTGTGTCAATGACTCTATCACCATGAAGTAAACCCCATACCACTACATTCAGTATACTTACAATTTGATGGGTTTTCTGGGAACTATCTCTCTACCTAGGTATTGACACACCTAATAGGATCTTTTGATGGTCCTCCTATACCTAAACTTGTCAATTTGCATGAATTCTTGGGCTAATGTGAAGTTTGAAGAAGATACCTAATGTGAATTGCTTACATGGATTTTGTATTAAGTGGTGGCTTACTTTGTATAATTCTAATTGCTCTTCTATCTTGTAGTTGTTGGTTTTACCCGATTATGTGGACTTTGTTTGATCATGATACACCTTGACATGGTCCTTTGGAGAACGTTTTTATGATGATACCCAAGACATTATGTACTTTTCAGAGATGTTACACACTTGACATAGAGCATTAGGTCCTTTGATGACTTGGCATGTCCCAAGGCACATTTCCACACCTCTTGGGCCTTGGATATTGAACATATGAGCCAAGATATTGCAAATGTGGTTAGATGGGATATCAGATAGGCAGCAAGCCCCTCATTATGGACTGTGCACCCAGAAGATTGTTAGGATTTGATTTGAGGACGTTGTACTTGGAGATGATTGGACACCCCTTGGGAGGAATGATGGACCCTTCTTCCCCCTTTGACATTGGTTTTTCACCTTGGACGTTGAGCATATTGATTATGGCATCATGCACTATGATAATTTTATGATGGAGAGGTTGATGATGATTTAGTGTCCTTTGATTATGAGATGTGACCTTTAATGAGGAGGTGTGACTTTTCACCATGCTTTGCACCTTTTGATGATGAGACGTGGCCTTTGGAGGCCCTTGCACCCTTCTAGAGCAGAAGGTTCAACGATCGATTATGAATCGCACACTCCTCCAAAAATCTAGGATGAGATTGATCTTGTAGAATTTGATGTAAGGGTCCTCATGCGATTCATATTTGATGAAGAGGTCACTAAGAATATACACCCTTGGATTCTTAATCCAAGCTCCTCACGAGCTAGGGAATCCAAGTATTATTGAAATATTGACCTCTATTGGCATATGAAAATGTTAATGGGTAAAGTGTTGGTGGAAAGACATGAATCCCATTAGGATATCCTTTTCCAGTTAAACGACGTGCAACTCCAGATCAATATCGTAGACCACAAGATCAACTTGCTCGTTGAGAAGATAACTAGTTTGGACTTCTCGAATCTAGACTATTGATCCGTATTTTATGAGCGGAATGAAATGAATACAGATTATTAATAGGGGATTAACACAAAATAACAGAGATACAGTAAAATTGGTTTTCTATTCAATAACGAAATAAGTTGAAAGTGTAAAATGCAGCAGAAACAAGCTTGTTGGAATGGTGGTGGCTTATCTCTGAGAAGAGATGTGACGGCAGTGCGCATTCGCAAGAAGAAGGTTACAATGAGGATCTGAAGGCCTTTTTACAATAATCAAGAATGCTAAAAACCCTAGACATCCAAAAACCTAACCCTAGGAGATGAAGCGCCAAAAGTCATGTGGGCCCCGTTTGGGTAAGTTAGTACATCAACTTCCTGGGGTCGTAATTTTTGCATACAATATCCATTTTAGGTGTGTGATAGCCCGTTGGAAAGATATCATTGAGGAGATTCATTTTGGGGGCTCAATCATGCATTTGGCTATCATTTAGGAGCTTGATCTCAAAAAACCTTCATTTAGGCCCTCAAAATGGCCCCGGAAGTTAAAACTGCTAAAAATAGTAAATTGCCAAAATTGTCAGAAAATTGTTTTGAACTAGTTGGAAAAGGTGGGTGGCCACCAATATCCATATGGATCAATCCTCCCTCCTTAGGAAGCAATGGTCTCCATTTCATTAAGGTCCCCCATCAGATGAGGAAATTTCTGTTGAATTTGGCCCCGGGTGAGCCACTTGCCTTGGTGCAGGAGTTGCCCTGCTTTGACGACTCGATAAAGCTGGATCCTTTGTTGTCGAGTGCCCTTGATCTGTCTATCCACAGTCTGATCATTGGATTCCTATTGTATGATTTCGGGGTTGAGCTCTGTTGGTGTCAGTTGTTCTACTACTTCTGAGGTGTCCAATAATGGTGGGAAATAAGGGCAAAGGAGATCCACGTTGAACACTAGGTGCAGGCCAAGGAAAGGAGGAATGTTGAGCTCAAAAGAATTATCCCCAATGGCCTTGGTGATAGTGTACATCCCATAGCGGAGTGGGTGAAGCTTCCTATGGGGTCCTATAAGGCATTATTTCTGCAAGTGCAACCAAACTTTGTCACCCACCTGAAACTTATGTGGCACCCGATGTTGATCATGGCGTTGTTTGCACTTGTCATTAGACTTTTGTAGGATATCCTGAACCTGTTGGCGGATGTGATGTATCCGCTCAATGAACCAGGTGGCTTTGTCAGCTTCAGTTGGAGCAGGAGATGAGTCGGTCGAGGGGACCGCAAGGGAAAGTGCAACATCTATGGGACCCAATGGTTGGAATCCCAACGCCACTTGAAAGGGGTTGTGGTCGGTTGAGCTATGCAGGGCTCGGTTGTAGATATGATGGACATAGGGAAGGCTCTCATCCCATGTGCAAGGGTGATTTGAATTATACATGCGAAGGATATGCACAATCATTCGATTTACAACCTCGGTTTGGCCATTTGTTTGGGGGTGGAAGGTCGTGGATTTGGTGAGCTTTGTGTCCAGCATTGACCAGAGGCTCGACCAAAATGTGCTGAGAAATCGACTATCCCGATCTGAGACAATGGTTTGTGGGATTCCAAAATGTACCCAGACTCATTCAAAGAAGAGCTTGGCAGTGGCCTCTGCTGTGATGCTCTTCTTGCAGGCAACCATAATCACCATCTTAGAAAATCGATCAACAACCACAAAAAAACAGTCATTTCCCCTCTTGGTGGACGGGAGGCCCGACATGTAGTCCATTGATATGGATTCCCATGGCCTGTCAGGAGTAGGGAGAGGGGCGTACAGGCCCTATTTCTTAGTGGTTGGTTTGGCAATAGCACAGGCAGTGCAGGACCTGATATACTTTCTGAACTCCTGTCGAAGTTTCGGCCAGTAGAAATGTTTCTATAGCATCACCACTATCTTTTCGACGCCGAAGTTTCCTACCACCCGACTGTAGTGGGCTTCCCAGATCAGCTTCACTCGCTCACTTTATGGAACACATATATGGCCCAGACGACACAACAACCCATCCTGAAGATGGAAATTATCGACAACTGTGTTTGCACCCAACATTTGGTAGGTGGTGGCGAAGTCAGGGTCTGTCTCATAGAGTTGGGGCCATCCCAATGTCTCATGGCCGCAAGAGTCTAGCACAATGGTGAGTGTCGTGACTGGCGGTCTGTTGAGGCAATCAACAACGCGATTGGTGCTTCCATTTTTATACTTGATGTTGAGGTGGAATTGCTACAAGTATGTGGACCACTTTTGATGGCGGTCATTCTCCAATTTTCCCTGTGTCTGCATGAACTGCAGTGGCTTATGATTAGTGTCGATGACTGTCTCCTTCCCAAGAATGTAATGTCTCCACTAGCGACATGCTTGCACAATGGAGTACATTTCTTTGTCGTAATTAGGCTACTTACGAACAGTGTATGATAGTGTCTCACTATGATAGGCCACGGAGTGGTCGTGTTAAGTGAGAACGATGCCCACAGCATAGTCTGAAGCATCTGTCTTGATCTCATAGGGATGTTGCAGGTCTGGTAGTGAAAGTATTGGGGCTAAGCACAAGTGCTACTTCAAATCATCGAACGCTTGTTGTTGGGACTAGCCCCATGCAAATTTCTCCTTACCACCACCCCTATTTATTTGGTTGAGGGCCCATGCAATATGGGAGAATCCCAACACGAACCTGCGGTAGAAATTGGCAAGGCCCAAGAAGATCTGAAGCTCAGTGAGTGTTGTTGAGGCTGACCAGTCACGGATGACTTGGATCTTGGCTGGATCCACATGTACGCCATGTTGATCAATGATGTAACCCAGGTAATGGACCATGTCCATGCCGAAGGAGCATTTTTCCAAGTTGGCGTATAGCTTGTGCTGCCGCAGGGTGTGCATAACCTATTGAATATGCTGCAAGTGTTCGGCCCAAGTCTTGCTATAAATTAGAATGTCATCCAGATACACTACTACAAAATTATTTGTGAATGGTCGTAGGATATTGTCCATCATCCTCATGAAAGTGGCAGGAGCATTTTTCAAACCAAAAGGCATGACCAACCATTAAAAAAGGCCTTCCTTTGACTTGAAGGCGGTCTTCCATACATCTGTTTGTTCTATCGGGACCTGGTGGTAGCCAGACTTCAGATCAATCTTACTGAAGTATTTGGCCCCCATGAGTTGATCAAGGAGGTCATCGATTTGTGGAATCGGGTACTGGTTTCTAACTGTGATTTTATTCAGAGCCCGATAATCAATATAGAGTCACCATGTTCCATCTTTCTTCTGTACCAGCATGATTGGGCTCCTGCAAGGTTATGAGCTGGGGCGGATGTGCCCCTTGTGGAGTAGTTCTTGGATCTGTCACTTGATCTCCTCATTTTCTAACAAAGAGTGACAATAGACTGGCCCATTGGGAAGCGGTGAATCTGGGGTCAAATCGATGGGGTGCTTGACCTGGCAGTGCAGAGCTACCCCTGTAGGTGAGGAGAAGATATCTAAGTATTCTTCCATGACCTTATCTACTTGCTTTTGTTGTGTGGAGAGGTCAGCCGCAGAGACCATGGATGTGGTTGTGATCTTTCTCTTATTCTGAGAGCGAATCATGATGAAGACAAGCTTCCCCGTATGAGAGATGACCTTCTTGCATTGCTTAGCAAAGATCAAGGAAATAGCACTAGGTCAGACTGCCTCGGGTATCCTATACAATTTCCTATTCAAAGTAATAATAACACTATGAGGCCTAGACTCATATACAACATGACGTTTCCATAAATAAGGTTGGCCCAAAAGAACATCACAAACTTCGAGAGGAGAAAAATCACACAATACCTTGTCTTTGAAGGGCTTGATGTCGTACGACAGTCGGCATTGTTGGTTGACATGGAGATTGCTTCCTTGGCAGAGCCATCCAATGGTGTAGGGTTGTGGGTGCGATGTTGTTGGTAGGGCCAGATTCTTGATGACCTCTGCTGAGATGAGGCTCTTCTGGCTACCACTATCAACGATGAAGTGCAGCGGGGTGCCTTTTACCCACATCTGTGAATGGAAGAGGCGTTCTCCTTCTTCTGGCTCGTCTAGTTCACCAGGCTGGATCTTGGTGGTAGCAACGGTGGCACTGGGTTCTGTGTCAATGATCTGTCTTCCCCTTTCTGGTTCTGTCTCAAAGTCAGAATCTGCATCTGATTTAGAGGCTTTCACTTCGGCCACCAGCGACTGCCTTGAGCGGCAGTCAACAGTGTTATGCCAAGGGCTCTTATGGAAGTCGCACCACTTCCCGGTATCTTTCTTTGTATTTTCGGTGTCCTTCTTTGCTTGCGGCTTGCATTGGTTGTCCTGATACTATCCATATTTGCTATGTCCTTTGTTTGGTGGGTTAGGGCCGCCCTTTCTTGGATTTTGGTGTGCGGGGTTCCCAGGCCCGAATTGTCACATCTTTTGTTTGAGCTTCTGCTTGATTTTGATGGCATATCGGTAGGGCGCACCCAAGGATGAGATGTCCAGAAATTTCATTTTGGTCTGGATGTATTAATGAAGAGCACCGCGATACTTGAGCACCAGATGTTTCTCTGAATCTTTGATCCCAACTTGGTGCGCAAGGTATGGAAGATATTTGTGAAATTTGGCACTCCTTGGTCTCTTTCTTTCCGCAATGTGGTCCATTTGGTATACAGGTCGTCATAACTTCCAACAAGGTAGTATTGTTCCTTAATAGCATCCCTGAAGGATTCCCAGGTGGCCATGACTGAAAATAATGAGGTTTCCTCTGTTTCCTTTTGCTCACAGAAATTTTCCCACCAATCTTTGACATGGGGAATGGCTTTGAGGAGCACAAAAGTAATTTTTTCTCTATTCGAAAAGTTATGGACAAAAAAATACCCTTCTAGTAGATTCAACCACTTTTCTATAGCATATGTGTCTATCTGACCTTCAAATATAGGAATATCTAAGTTTATTTGTACCTTGAAGGGGGTTGCGCCTCCGTTCGAAGAAGATGTGTCGCCTATTGGTAGTCACCAAAGGATTTGCGTGAAACTATCCATCATCTCGTTCCTCTATTGTGTGAGGGATTCCTCAATCAACAGCTTGAAAGTATCTCCTGTCCCGTCATATTTATTTTCTCCTGCCATGGGATGTCGCTTGGGCATGCGAGAGCTTCTGTCCTCAAGAGAAACAAGCTCGAGACTCAACTCTTTGTACTCCGACCTCATTGGGGACATGCATTAAGATGACAAGGAGTAGACCGCTCTGATACCACTGATTCGGATTTTATGAGAAGAATGAAATGAATACAGATTATTAATAGGTTCTTAACACAAAATAATAGAGATACAGTAAAATTGGTTTTCTATTCAATAACGAAATAAGCTGAAACTGTAAAATGCAGTAGAAACAAGCTTGTTGGAGTGGTAGCATCTTATCTCTGAGAAGAGATGTGACGGCAACGCGCATTTGCAAGAAGAAGGTTACAATGAGGCTCTGAAGTCCTTTTTACAATAAGAAAGAATGCCAAAAACCCTAGACATCCAAAAACCTAACCCTAGGAGATGAAGCGCCAAAAGTCATGTGGGCCCTGTTTGGGTAAGTTAGTACATCAACTTCCCGAGGTCATAACTTTTGCATACGATCTTCCTTTTAGGCGTGTGATAGCCCGTTGGAAAGGTATCGTTGAGGAGATTCATTTTGGGGGCTCAATGATGCCTTTGGCTATCATTGAGGAGTTCAAACTTGAAAAATCTTCATTTAGGCCCTCAAAATGGCCCTAGAAGTTAAAATTGCTAAAAATAGTAAATTGCCAAAATTGTCAGAAAATTGTTTTGAGCCAGTTGGAAAAGGTGGGTGGCCACCGATATCCATCTGGATCAACTACCCTCATCCCCAGGTGGTGAATGACCATCTTTCCTTCGTTTATTTTTTCTCATGATATTTGTGATTGCTTTTATATTTTCTAGTGTAAGAGGTCTAGGAGTGGTAGCCCTACCTCCTTACAGTTATCAGTATGTCAGACCTGTTAAGTTTTTGATATCTCTTGGACTATAGTTTCAAATTACAATGGTCTCTAAAGACAACTAGACTAGACAAAGTGTTTTTCTACGACTGGTCTGGTTTCCCCAATGACAGAGCAACAACATAGACATTATACAATTTCTTTTTAAGATAATACAATATTGTGTGGATAGATTTAAAAAAATGTTATAATTATGAAGAATTATGTTTAAAAATTTTAATATTTGAATTTAATGTTATAAGATTTTAATCTATTTTATTAAAATTTTAAATCTTGGCTTAAAGTTTATTTTGTATAAATATATGTTTCTTTCTTTTATAACTTTTGTTTAACCAATATAATAAACAAAGTTTTTATTAATAAACATTTATTTTATAAATTTACATATTTGCATGTACAATCCATTTGGATATGCATGTGTTTTCATTATTTTATTTTTTTTCTTTCCATTCGTCGTTTTAAGTTTTTTTAATAAATATAAGTTTCTTCCTCTCTTTTGTAACTTTTGTCTAACCAATATAATAAAGAAAGTTAAAGTTTTTTTATTAATAGACATGTATTTTATATATGTACATATTTGCATGTACAATTCATTTGGATATGCATATATATATGTACATATTGTAATAAATGAATTACAATATAGAGGTTAAGTAAGGATGTCTTCTATGTCTTATCATATTGGTATTTATGTTACTAAGTTAAAAGTGTATCTAGAGAAAGTAGATTGTGTTGGCATTGTTTTGGTTTGAATAGTAATCATTTTTCTTATTTATATAGATGATATTGTTCTTATGGTAAGTGGATCTTATGATCTTGAAAAACAACTTAGAATTCTCAAATATTTTTGTTTTAACTCTGTAAATGTGTTGAATCTGCACAGAATATATCTAGTTAGAAAATACTACACACATTTGCAGAGAGAAATTGAGAAAGAAGAAGGAGAGAAAGAATAGAAGAATTCTCATTAACCGTAATGAATAATGAATAATTTACACATGATATACTATGTATAACTCAATGAATGTGCACTCGAGGAGAACCAATATGCCATAGTGGTGGTCTAGAGTGATCTGGACACACACCAACAGTTACAGGACTGAACTGCCACCTAGTCTAGTCTCTCAGGCAGTTACGGGAGTGAACTGCCACCTAGCTAAGTTAACTAGTCAACCAGTCTTCAGTTAATTGACTGAACAGAGTGTAGTGAGGAGTATATCAAGGAATCAAGGGTAATGCGCCAGTCTGGTGATGATCCCAAGGCAAGTACGCATTAGCATGGTTATGATCTCAATGTTGCATGCTGACAAAACCAATGCAGCATCTAGACTCAACTCAACTAGTCAAATTGAACTGTCAACTGAAGAGAATATTCTCCAGGTGGAATATTCTCCCCTAAAATATAGGAGACTGGATAATGACTAACAATTACTGAAAAAACCCTCGGATGGGGTGACACGCGGACGCTCCTCGACACCTGGCTCAACACTAAGCCATAGCATAAATGCATATGGCCGCCACCCTCTGCCCTGCATTAACGATGGTAGACGGCCATAACAGCAGATATACGGTGGAGGGACACCTCCCTCGCACGAACACTCTTGCTCACAGCGCACTCAGCATGACAGGGTTTATGGATAGCCAGGTGCATCTGGCCTTGGGCAATTTGTTTTTTCGAGCGCCTGGTCAGAGTTGGTTTGCTCTCGCTTCGGCTCTCCCCTTCGTCTGGGAGCTCTGGTGCAGATTTGTTTCTTTCTCTCCCTGGTTTACTCTCATCTCGTCGCATCCTCACTGTATTGTTATATATTCCTTGGCAATTATGACCAGGAAGCGGGGCAGGCCTCGCTGTGGCTCGGCCTGGTACACTCACAAAGCGCAGCGGCAAAGGAAGGAGAAGCTGGAGCAGGCTCTGTCGTTGGCGACCTCCATCCTTCGAAAGAAGGCTCAAGCTAACCAATTGGCTATGCATGCCATCATTGTTGAGACTGGGGTTGGTTGCAGCAGTGAGACCACGGAAATTCAGTCTGAAATTAGGTCGGAGGATGGTGTTGTGGATGCGTTCCCCACCTGTTATGTGGAAGGAATATCGTTCATGGAATTGGCGACCACCCAGGAACCCCAAGCCATGGAGATGAACCATCAAGATGGAAGCGGTCCTAAATTTTCACTGGCAGATGACATCCCTGGGTGCATTGTCGAGGAAATTCCATGGTCGGGTGACTACAACCCCACCAGCCATGCGAGGCAGGCAACGCTCGAGGAAGTAAATCGGGACAAAGATAGAGTCGAAGAGAACGCGGACGAGAACAACCCTGTGAGGAAGGAGGAAGCGGTCGGTGCAGAACTGTTGGAGCTTGAAGCTGGAGGTGGAGCAACAGTGGAAATGAGGGACGTAATCCTCGACGACGTGGGTAATGGCTTGCATGGCTTGCATGGTAGTTTCCTCCGTTCAAAGCATCTGGCTCTGGTGTTCGAACTCTGAGGCCACATGGTAGACCTAGAGCATAGATCCCTTCTCATGGGCCAGCGTCTGGACTTGCTCCTTGATGCGTACTTCAATGCCCCGGCCAAGAGGAAGTGCCCTCTCTGTGCGCAGGCATTTTCCATTCCAGCGGGGTCCACGTGGCAGACAAGCAAGGGCGACGGGTCACCGGGTATCTAGGTTTTCTATGATATTTTGTTTCTTTGTTTTATCTTACTACTGTTACATGTTCACTTGGACTATAGCCATCTGTCCCAGTTTCCTCCGGGCAGGACAGAGGGCAAGACAGTACTCCAAACCATGTTGGTTTCCGGTAAAACAGCAGCATTTTTGGTGACTTAGACCTATATCTCTGTAAAAAATTTCAAGGTTTTTTCGATAACTTAATATAGCAGGTTCCACGAATATACCAGAGAAGAATATTGCGGCTCGAGCTAGGGTTTTACCCTTCCCTGCACACGCGATCTGGGCAACCACGACTCTTGGCCTCTGAGGCCATGGAACGCCAAGAGGGGGCGCCGCAGGGCGCCTCCTACAGCCGCATCACAGCAGGCGGCACACCTGCTGAAGGGCCGATTCGCCCAACTTTTGAGACGCCTCCGGACCTGCGGGAGCAACTTCTGATGGAGAACCCCTTCAAAGATCCTGCGATGGAAATAGATCCGCTAAAAGAGAAAGCCACGGCGTCACCTCCTTGGTTACCAGGTAAATGCATACCTCAAGCCCCCCAGGCCCCAAAATATTTAATCAGCTCACCACGTATTGAGGAACAGAAACAATACATGAGGGATTATGCCCTAATAGGCAAATTTCTAGGGCTTTGGCCCTCTGAGCAAGACTTAATCAAGTGGATACAGCATTGGTGGAGACCGAAAGGCCATTATGACTGTAGTTGGGCTCTAAAGGGTTCTTCACCGTCATCTTTCATAACCTGGAGGATCGGAACCGGGTCTTCGAAGGAGGGTCGTATTTCTTCAACTCAACGGGGCTTTTCCTGAGATTTTGGACTGAGAAGTTCAGCCCTGAGAAGGAGGACTTTGCCCACGCACCGGTCTGGATCCGACTCTACTCCCTACCCCAAGAGTTTTGGCTAGAAGAGGTCTTGGCAGGAATTGGCAATACCATAGGCGTTTACGTCAAATCCTTAGAAGCTACTAAGCAACGTCGATATACCTCCTATGCACGCATCTGTGTGTACATGAACATTGCCAAACCACTTCTGGGTTCCATCACGCTAGAATACCACGATGAAGACTGGTCTCAGACCATCGACTACGAGCACATCCCGTTCCGATGCAGGAAGTGCCATGAGCATGGTCACCTCTTCCGGGAATGCCCACTCAACAATGCACAAAAAGAAGGGCACAAAGAAGGGAACATGGAGGGCAGCAAGGACAAGGACGGATTTGTACAACCAGTGGGGAAAAAGCGTCAAGGGGCCAGGCGGCAATCGGCTCAGGTAAGTAAAGACCCCTCAACTAGCAACAAATTTGCAATTCTGCAAGATCAACCAGAAGAAATCGTCACCCAGACCCACTCGGGGGCCACACCTCAGAGCTCTGTACCCCCACCCCCTGGCCCAAGTGGAGACCGTCCATCTCTAATCAAGACCCCCGATCTCAATCCACCCGACATGGCCAAAAGACAACAAGACCCACAGGAAGCTGAGGATGGGGAGGCAGATATGGAACTAGAGGAACAGGACCTCGCAGGAGTAGATCTGGAACACCTGGAGCACGCCTACAGGCAACAAAAACTATACACCATTCCCAGGGATCAGCTACGAAACGTTCACAAGGTGTTCCTCAATTCCTCTGCGGGATCCACAGCGCGAGCTAACAAAGGTCTAGGCATCCAGGGAGGTCAATCAAAAAATCCAAACAAAATTCAGAAAGATGAAAAGAAACGGGGCAGAAAATCAACCAACAAGCTGATACAAGAAATAGGTAACTACATGGTGAACTCTGGCCAAATCAACCTGATTTCGGACAGTTTCCCTCCCCTCCCCACTCCCTCATCATCATTAAAATCCTCACTTGGAACATTAGAGGTCTCAACGGACGTAGCAAGCAGAAAAGGCTACGGGAATTGCTCATAGCAGAATGACCATAAGTCATATTTCTCCAGGAAACAAAGTGCATCTCAGAGGACATTGACAAAATACTACCCAAATGCTGGAAGCAGGGGGCAGCGGTATCCACCGATGCCACAGGCACAGCAGGAGGTTTAACCATTCTTTGGGATACCAGCGCAATAATCATGGAGAACTTTTCGGCCACTAGATGGACCATCCAGGCTGATTACAGGCTCATCGGATCAAATAGGCCCGGACACATGATCAATGTCTACGGCCCAGCCAACCCAAGGGATAAGCCAGCTTTTCTAAGGAGTCTGAGCCAGGCTTTGAGCCATACCCATCATAATAACTGGATCATAGGGGGGGATTTTAACCTCATCCGCAGCTTGGAAGAAAAAAGAGGAGGTTTGCGGCGGCTGGACAGGGAATCCAGCGATTTCAATAGCCTTCTAGATACCCTTCACTTAATTGATCTGAACACCAGTAATGGCATCCATACTTGGACAAATAGAAGAACAGGGAGTCACCAGATTGCATGCATACTAGATAAATTTCTCGTCTCGGAAGCGCTCATGCTGGAAGGCACTGCCATGGAATCCACCATACTCAACTTTCCAGGGTCCGACCACTGGCCGCTACAACTGTGGGTGGACATTTCAGCCAAGCCTGGTAAGAAACCCTTCAGATTTGCATCCTTTTGGCTAGATCATCCGGATTTTCAATAAAACATTCAAACTTGGTGGAGGAACGCAGAAGTACCTCGAGGCTCCAAAATGTATAAATTTCAACAGAAACTAAAGAACCTCAAGCACAATCTGAAGCTGTGGAATCAGAACACTTTCGGCAATATTTTTTATGCCAAGAAACAGCTTATGACACAAATGGAATAAATTCAACATCAGATAAGGATGCAAGGACTCACAAGCGACCTTAAGGCCCAGGAAACCAGCATAAACCAACAGCTAGAAGAAAGGAAGAGGCAAGAAGAAATCCTCTGGAGGCAGAAATCGCGGGTGCAATGGCTCAAAGAGGGGGAGCGCAACACCAAATTTTTCCACAGAACAGTTGTTCAAAGGCGTCACACCAACAGAATCACGCACCTCATCTCAGACAAAGGGAACGTCTTACATTCGCATGCAGACATGGAGGCATCCCTGCTAAAACACTTTCAAAATCTCCTGACAGAACCGTAGGTAGACAGATCAGAATCCATCCACAAGATCACGCAGCATATTCCTTCCCTGGTCACTAGGGAGTAGAATGCGAGCCTTCTGAGGCCGATAACCATTGAGGAAGTGGACCAAGCTCTTCAAGAAACCCCGAAATGTAAAGCTCCTGGCCCTGATGGATTCACCAGCGATTTCTTCCATTACTGTTGGGCGATGATCATAACGGAAGTCTGGGAAATTTTAGAAGACTCCCGAGCTTCAGGACAGGTCCTCCGGGCTCTAAATGCAACCTTCATCACCTTAGTCCCCAAAGAGGGACAAGCTCACCACCCCAAGATGTTCAGGCCTATCGCTCTTTGCAATGTCATCTACAAGCTCCTTACAAAAGTGATAGCCAGAAGACTCAAAACCATTTTGCCGACAATCATTTCCCCGGAGCAATCTGGCTACGTGGAGGGAAGACAGATCTTAGACAGTGTTATCCTCGCTCACGAAGTCATCCACTCATTGCAGAAGACCAAAACCCCAGGTATGCTTCTCAAATTGGATCTCTCCAAAGCCTTTGACAAAATTAGCTGGGAATACATGTGTGCAATGCTGCTAGCTTTTGGTTTCAATTCCGGCTGGGTAGATTGGATACTGAACCTCACCTCTTCGGCTTTCTTCTCCATACTTGTTAATGGTGTCCCCTCACAGCCCTTCTCCCCCTCACGAGGGATCAGGCAAGGAGATCCCCTCTCCCCATTCCTCTTCATTATCCTAGCCGAAGGCCTCAACAGATCTATCCACGCAGCCATTGTCTCAAAGCAGTTGTCAGGGCTACCCCTCCATGGCATCTCCCCGCCTGTTTCGCATAGTCAATTTGTTGACGACACCCTTTTGATGGGCAGCCCAACAGCCCGATAAGCCAACTCCATTTTGAGCATCCTCCAAACTTTCTCTGAAGCCTCCGATCTAGATTGCAACAGGGACAAATCCCAGGTTTTTTTCTTCAATACTCCACCCCAGATTCAGCGCCATATCTTGGGCATTCTAGGTTTCAACAGAAGCTCCCTTCCGTCCAAATACCTTGGCATCCCACTGATTGATAATGTACTCCGAAACTCTTCCTGGGATCACCTCCTTTCCGCCTTCACCAAGCGGTTGTCCTCTTGGACCTACAGGGTCCTCAACCTGCCCAGCCGTCTTATTCTTCTCAAAGCTGTCCTCCAAAGCCTCCCGATTTATTGTTTCTCAGCGCTAGCCGCTCCTAAGTTTGTGCTCAATACCATCAAAAGCCTTCAATGGAACTTCCTCTGGCAGGGACTCAACACAGGGAAGAAATTGGCCCTGGTCAGCTGGGACAAGCTCTATAGACCCAAGGAGCAAGGCGGTCTAGGGCTAAGAGATCCAGTCATCATGAATAAAGTCCTCAGCGCCAAGATTTGGTGGCACTCGCTTAAAAGCCCCAAGGACCTGTGGTCTAGACTGTGGAGGAAAAAATATGCTCCAAATATGGCAGAAAGAAACCTGATCCGCTGGGACGAAGACACCCAAGGCTCCTTAATTTGGATTGCAGCCATGCAAAATCGGCGCTTGATAACTGAACACGCTTTATGGGATATCCGGAATGGGAAAACAACCATGTTTTGGCACGACTCCTGGCAACAATGGCCGATCCTGCAAAAGGAGGAATGGGCCCTCAACATTTGCAATCAAGCCAGCCGGTCAGGACTAATCCGAGTGGCTGATTACTGGAAGGTCGACCCCCAGGAAGAAACGTGGCGCCAATGGCACGTGAATATTGAATGCTTCAATCTGGAACCAGGCGAGAATCTCGAACCTCTGCAGGAGGAATTAATGAAGCGAAGAATCCCCATACTAGACGGAGAGGACATTCTGAGATGGGGACACAAACCACCAGGCACCTTCAGCACGCAAGAAGTATACCGGCTTAAAGCACACACAGATCCTCCACCTAACAAAGAAATATGGGACAAGCTTTGGAATCTTAAGCATTGGCCTAAAGTTACCTTATTCCTTTGGCTAGTCGCTCACTCCAGCATTCTCACTTGGGACAACCTTTCGAAAAGAGGCTTTGTGGGACCTTCTATGTGCTTGATGTGTGGCGAGGCAGAGGAAACTATGGAGCATATCCTCAATTCATGCCACTATACTGCTCAAATATGGGACCAAGCGGCAATCATCATGCGGACCTCGGACCGATGCAGAGACAGCATTAAGGATACCATAGCCAATTGGAGGGACCAGGCTTTCCAATCTCCCCTCCTCAATCGTATCTGGCAGCTCCTCCCAAGATTTATTCTCTGGCAAACCTGGAAAGAATGGAACAGCAGAATCTTCAAAGGCCTCTCCCTCCCTTGGCATCACCGATGGCACCTGTGCTACCGTAACATCTTGGAATCCATCCCCCCCCAGCTCCGAGCAGAGGATCATCTCAACAGATACCCAGCAGAGATCTCCATCATCCGATTTTGGCTGCCTCCCTCTTCCGTGCAGACTAGTGCCCCCACTAACTCGCCACCCTCCCAAAGCAGCCCCNCCCCCCCCCGAAGGATTTCATCAAACTCAACTTCGACGGGGTCTCCAAAGGCAACCCAGGACCAGCAGGATATGGAATAGTCCTCCGCAACCACACTGGAAAAATCCTTCTCATTGGAGCTGGTTACATAGGACACTCCACGAATAATGCAGCAGAGCTATGGGGCCTCACTCGGGGACTACAGATAGCCTTCAAAAATAATTTCCCCAAGTTAATAGTGGAGGGAGATTCCCACATCATCATCAGTTTGCTGCGCAAAATTCTCAATGGAGTCAACCCAGAAAGGATTTCACCTAGCTGGCGTCTCCTGCATGGATTACAGCGCATCACCGACTCCTTGCGACCAGACTTAGCCATCGTCCCCAACCACGTCCGAAGAACCGCAAATCAAGTGGCGGATGCTTTGGCCAATATAGGCATCAACAGGCGCGAGTCGGAATTCATATGCAACCAGGCTCTGGAACCTAATCACCCCATTCTGCAGCAGTGCATCTGCAAAGCCAGAATGGTGGATACCTCCCCGGATGGGGTGTTAAAGGAATACACGGGGCAAGAGGAGGAACGCAGAGAGCTCCAGCAGGGCACGAAGCCATGTGAAGGGCTCGTGCCCTCACCCGCCACCCTCCTGTGAATTAATTTCGTTTCATGTCATACGCTCGGGCATTTACGACTCCTCCCTCCGTTGCGTTGATAATGCAGAGGCTCCTGGTTATGGCTCTTTGTGTAGAGCGTTGTTTGAATTGGAGGCCGAAGGCACATCCTCACCCGAGAATTTCGTGGGCTAGAGCAGGCAGACACCAGGCTATCCATCCCCACTTCTGGTTCTTGACACGTTACAGCAGCTCCACCATGCCGAAGCACAAAAATCGACTGAGAGGGAAGCCTCGACGAGGCTCTCCCTGGAGGCCCCATCGGCCTTTGGCCATTCCCCCTGCGCAACCTCCCGTGGACGCTCCCACCCACCATCGTGAACTTGTTCCTCACTCCCTCAGCTCGGCACTGCCCGTAATTCAGTCTTTGTCAATGGTTTCACTCGCGCACCCTAATCCCCCAGTCCCTCCCGGTCCTTCTGCCACACAGAACCCTCCTCTTTCGAGCGACCGACCACACCAGGCACACTCCTCGGCGGAAGACATCCARGGTGAGAGACTCATAGACAAACTGGCCATTCTTCAGGGCTTAGTTTTCGATCTTCGTCGGGGAGTGGAGGATTTACAGTTCCGATTAGAACTAAACAATGAACAGATAGGACTGTTCCTCCAGCTTCTAACCTCTCTGCAGGCGACTATCCACAAAGACACGGAAGCAGCGACCTCCATGCCTGAAGCTACTGTTGATACTGGAGGCATCAAAGCGAATAAAGGAAAGGAATACGGCTCACCCTCCTGCAACAATGCTGCTATGCAGCAATCCGGAGACGTGCAAGGGGAGAAAAATCAGAGAAGCGGGACAGCGCCTATGCCTCAGCCACAAGACACGAAGACAAGCAGTCAGTGCCTCGACGCTACTCCAAAGGACGAAGTGCAATGGGGCGATTGCACAGCAATCATTGAAGAGGAGCCTCCAGGGTCCGAGAGCCTCCAGGGCACCTGGCCAAGCTACGTGGCTACCATCTAGGTTATGTGTCTTTTTTGCTTACTGCTATTATAGTTCAGACTTTATGCTCAATAGCCCATATCAAACTTTTGTGAACTAATTGGTTGAATGGGTTGGTTTCCCCTTTGTTGGGGCAGCCCATCAGCCTAACCAGACATTGACTGTAACTGGATGCTATCTTTTGCCTTTGGCAGGGTTTTTTAATATATTTTATACTTCTTATCTAAAAAATATATATATATATATAGCAGGTTCCACCTTTTTTATTTAAAAAAAAAAAACAATTACTGAAAAAACAATGAAAAACCTTAGGAAAAAGAAATACTAGGTGTGTGTGAAGTAACTCTAACACCCCCCTTGAACATCACTATGGTGAAAATAAAGAATGGGTCCCGGGAACGAGACCATGTCAGGTACCCAAATATAAAAGATAGACTGAAATAAAGTGAGGAAAGAGGGAAAACCTCATGGGACAAACCCCAACTCAATGTACAATGTATGTCAAAAGAAGAACTACAATTTCTAGGTAACTGTGTCCTTCACTCCAAGACAACTTCGCAAAGAATGGAACTTTTGCTCAGTGAAGGTCTTGGTGAAGATGTTTGTCATTTGTTATGCTAAAGGATAGAACTGTAGGTCGATGATCCCCTCGTGTACTAAGTCTTGGATGTAGTGTATGTGGATCTTGATATGCTTCGTTCGCTGCCTCTGAACTGGATCTTTGCAGAACTTCAGAGTGCTCTGGTTGTCACACCAGATGACGATCGGTCGATGAAACTGAATGCCCAACTCAGTGAGAAAAATCTGTAGCCACATAGCCTGAATGGTTATGTTAACTACCCCTCTGTACTCTGCCTCAACCGAAGATAGAGCAATGGCAGCTTGCTTCTTGCTCGACCAACAGATAGGCCCGAAACCAAGACTGACTGAGTAACCAGATGTGGACTTGCGATCAATGTTATCTCCAACCCATTCATAATCAATAAACCCGATGATATCTAATGTAGAGTCTATTTCATAATGAAACCCAAAGGTGATGGTGCCCTATACATATCGAAGGATACACTTTGCAGCCTTCCAATGTAGCTCATGCGGCTCCTGCATGAACCTGGAAACTGTGCCAGCTACATAGGAGAGGTCTGGTCGGGAGTATGTGAGATACAAAAATATCCCCACTAGTTGTTTGTATAGTTTATTGTCAACCAATGGAATTTCCCAGCCATCCTCAAGTATGAATATTGATGGGAAAGGATTCGGAGTAGACTTGCAGTCTATCATGTGAAATCTCTCAAGTAGATCTCGTGCATACTTGGACTGAGACAGTTTTATGCCTGATGCATCCTGACTGATCTCGAATCCAAGGAAGAAGTGTAGCAGACCCATGTTTGTCATCAAAAACCTGTCATGTAGAATCCTCTTGACTGTAGTAATCGTTGAAGTCGAGCAATGAGTGATTAGAAAATCATCAACATACAGAACTAAGAGTAGAAGTGAATCAGTTGTCCTGAGAATGTAGACATTCAGGTCTGATTTACAATGTACAAAGTTCTGTGAAAACATCTAGGAGTCCATATTGGCATACCATGCCCTTAGAGCCTACTTGAGGCCATAAAGGGACTTCTTCAGTTGATAGACCAAAGATGAATCCTGCATAAATCCCTGGGGCTGCTCCATATAGATCTCCTCAGATAGATCACCATGAAGAAATTCATTCTTCACATCCATCTGATGGACTACCCATCCCTTGGTTGCCGCAATGGCAAGTGTCAATAGTATGGAATCCATATTCGCTACTGGAGCAAAGGTCTCATCATAGTCAATGACATGCACCTGCTGAAAGCCTTTGGCAACAGGCCTAGCTTTATATCTACTAATATGTCCATCTGTTGAGATCTTGGTCCTGTAGACCTGTTAGAACTCTATAATTTGCCCAAGGTTGTGGAGGCACTCACAGAGGCAACATAAAAACCACTTCGAGTCTTGGATCTAGCCCTACAAGACTCAGAGAGGGATCTCTCTATGTGATATAGATTTGTTTGAATAGATATTAGGCTAGCTAATGGGTTCAGAGTTTGTTTTTTATTTGAGGTGTTTGGCTGAATGATTGCTTTAGAATCTCATTGGGCTATGGGGTCTGTGTCAAAACTTAAGGTCAAATAAATAGCTTTTAAAGGGCTTCTTCACAGGGTGAGATAGCCAAGATACTGGATCGATTAAGATAAAATGTGATGGAAATATAGAACAGGTGAGATGTTCATTTAAGTAAAGAAGCATTCAAGAATTTCTTTAACTCAAAATCAGAAGAATAATAAGCAGATTGATAAAAATCCAGATACAGAGTACTTGAGGTAATTTTTGTTCTTTAACTTCCTTTTAACAGTTGGAATCAGAAAACAAGGTGATAACAGAGTAAGAAAACATTAACATAGCAAGAAAAACATCACCAATGTCCAGACACAAGAATCATGTGCACCAATTCCTTTGTATTACAGGTGGATCTAAAAAATTACAGAGAAAAACCCTTTCTGGGTGCAATGATCAACCCCTTTTACATTAAAATCATCTCAATAAATAGGAGAGATCCCTCAACAAGTTGTGTAAGTCGGATTTAACCGCCTCAGCCAAGAATAGCATAAAATCCCCAAAAATATGGAACTGCAAATTTGACCGAATTTCCTGAAAATAGGGGTACGCTTAGTCATTGATTTCTCCCAATAAGTGACACCTGTGAAAACACCGAAGGAGGTTATTGTAGATTAGCTTTCCTAGAGAAAAATAATCCTTCAGTTTCTCAAATTTCGTCTCCACCTCTCCGAAACAACTCCCGCAAAATCGGGACTGTAACAGGGAAAACCAGAAATCCAAAAAATGAGGTTGAGAGACAGCTTCGATTCTCCCAAATGGTGGCACCTTTGCAAAAAATGGGAGAGGTTTTTGTTCTTCAGCCCGTGATGAACAAAAACATCTTTCGGTTTTTTAAAATTTCATCTTCGTTTTCCCATAATCCGCTTTGCAAGATGAGGTGTCAAAACTGGAAAAACAACGGTTTTGTGAAAATGGGGGAGGGCGGTTTTGGAGAGGTAAGTGGTATTCCGGACCCCCCCGAGGTGGTAAGTGGTATTGGGAGGGGGGGCGTCCAAAATCACCTAGAGGTGACAAGTGTCCCTCCCAATACCACTATTCCGG
>SNQJ01S0002840.1:436224-452293 GCA_010110895.2 Picea sitchensis
ACTCTCCTCCTGGAGGAAATCATTCCATAACCTCTCAAATGTGGGTTGAATCTCTCTCCCACTTACACTGTATAAGAAGGTCTCCCATGAAGAAGGAAGACCGTCAAAAATGGCCTGCACTAAATCATCATCGTCCACTGTCACCCCTGGGACAAAAAGCTGATCTCTGATCTGGGCTATCCTGGAACAGAAAGATGCCACCGATTCACCTTTCTCCATCTTCAAATAATTATGTTTTTGCTTAAGTGTCCTCTTCTAACTTGGAGCTTGTTTCTCATATAGATTCACCAAGGTATCCATACAGTCCTTGGCAATCATTAACGAAGTTATTGCAGGAATTATACTGTCTTTGATTGAATCAAAGATGTTTCACTTGGCCTTTGATTGAATCTTCCTGAAGGCCGCTCTTCCTGCATTATTCGTGGGTTCCTCCACCACTGTGGTCACATACTGCTCAAAATCATGCTCTTGCAAGATATTTGTTATCTGGAGCTTCCACACATTGAATTTGGTAGCTCCTTCGAGCCTATCCTCGGCCCTGACTGAAATGGAGGATGCCATGGACTTCACACTGGAAACTTAATCAAGCTAGCTTGGATCTGTGTGTACCTACTGTTGCAATTCAACACGTTTGACACACCCTATTCTCTAATACCATGTTAAATTATGAGCTTGATTTCTTATGTAGATTAATTCTTTTATTGTCTTCAATACTTTGATTCCAGCTTAATACACTTCAACAATAACAAATCATAATCGAATAGCAATAACTATGTAGATGAATAAGCATGCACATCAACAACACATATACCCTAGGGAAACCCTGTACAGGGAGAAAATCCCCAACAAACGATATTCCTTTATTGCATTAATAATGTAATATCACTTACAAATATCCACCATGAATGTTCTTCTCTTAAAGAGCTTGTCAAGATGACTCTGGCCTGACAAAGACCTAAGAGACCTTGTTGAAATACACCTTTGAGATGATGCCTCTATTGTTGATATACATCAATGATATGTTGTTGATATATGCCTCTGATATGCAGCCTCTATGGCTGATATACAACATTGATATGCTTCTTTGGTATGCTGCCTCTTTATCACTAATATGTGCCTCTATTGCTCCTCCCTTAACCTGCATATCAAATTGTGTTGAAGAGAGGGGTCGACCTCTGCTTATATAGGTTGAAGAGGAGAAGAGGAGAGGCTCGAAATAGTAACTTGTTTGCATGCTTTAATCATAACTCAACTTCATACTTTAGTTCGAACTTAGAACTAGACTTGAGACTGGTATACTCTAGTTCCAAAATAGAACTAGACTTGAGACTTCAGTTACAACTCAGCATTACACTTTAGTTCAAAAATAGAACTAGAATTAAGACTTCAGTTGCAACTCAACATTACACTTTAGTTCTAAAATAGAACTAGACTTAAGACTTCAGTTGCAACTCAGCATTACACTTTAGTTCAAAAATAGAACTAGAGTTAAGACTTCAGTTACAACTCAGCATTACACTTTAGTTCTAAAATAGAACTAGACTTAAGACTTCAGTTACAACTCAGCATTACACTTTAGTTCTAAAATAGAACTAGACTTGAGACTTCAGTTACAACTCGACTCTTTACAAGGCAATTCGAAATTCTCTTCATGGTGGATAATGTTACACGTGCCAACGCACTAGATCAATACATTGATATCATTTGCAATATTAGGAATATCGTTTGTTTCTAGCTCATAGAAATTTTATATTCAACCTAACTTTTGCTAGATGCTCGCTTGTTTCTAGCTCATAGAAATTTTATATTCGACCTAACTTTTTCTAGATACCTTGAATTTTTCTCATGGCTCACAAGGATTGACTAGGCTCACAGAGTATTGTATCATGCTCCTCACTCTTTGTATTGCATTTCTGACTTTTGCATTAGACTCACATAGCATCTCGTTCGTCCTGACTTTTGGTTTGACTCACAGAGGTTGTACGTTCCCCCTGGCTTTTGTCAATACCTCACAAGACTGGTTGATTCTCCAAATCTCCCTGGCTAGCCTCAGGGTGCCCATATGGCCTCTCATTGGAGAATGACTGTCGATGATGCCAAATTTAACACCAAGACCCAACCATATACCAAAGAACTAGGTCTTGAAAAATAGGAGAAATGAACACAAAATAGATATCTATAAATAAAAAATCAAAAGTCTTCCTTGGTGATGGGTTAAACAAAGAAGAAAGAAAATAAATGAAATTATCTAAACATGATCTAAAGTGTATTCCAGTGAAAAAGGGTATTTAAATATCTATTTGATGAGTTCCACCTAAGAAGTCTAAATTTGGAGATAATTATAATTTAGACTTTTCTAAATATTAAAAATATAAATTGAAAGAAATTATAATTTGATCTTTTCAGAGATTAATAAAAAGTAAGAAAATCTAAACAATATTAGTGGAATAACAAATAATCAACCATAAATTATTATTATGAATATATTTATAAACCTCCTTGGTAACCCTATTTCAGAGTTTGGAAAATTGTTTATTTATGTCACATGTATATGTTATCTTTGTTATTTCACCATAATTTTCTCTAGAATGAGAGCTATAAGTAAATTAATATGACATAAGGAAACCAATAGTTATTAAATCAATATGACATAAGGAAACCAATAGTTATTAGCCCAGGTCCAACACCCTTGGATTAATAGGATGCTAGAACTGGTCAAAACCATTCCATTCAGAAGCATGCAGAATCCTCATGTTCTCATCATTTAGCTTTGCCTTGTCGAAGCTCACTTGAGAAGCATTATACCTCTCTTTAAATTTAATATGATAGATATTAAAATCCATGATGGGTTGTTCAGCACGTCTCTCATCGTTCTTGAACATGAATATATTCGGGAGTTCCATCATATGAGTAACCGCCCTCTGGAATATACCTCCACTACTCACATATCTGATATAGGTATTTTACAGACTTAATATGACCTCTTAGGGGTATATTGACCTCAATCTCCACATAAAATGTATTATTCTTCTCTGCATCATTGAAGCTCTGGATTAGAGGCCCAGTAATAGGTTGACATTGCCATTGATTCCATTCAGAAATTTCTTCTTCCATCCAATTTCCACACAGAAAAGGAGCCTTGGTTTATGTAATGACCCTGGTTTATGAATATCACTTTAATACATACCTTTATCAGTTCTAAAAGAAGAACAATTGTATGGATAGTTCGCAACCTCTATTGGGTATTCGGAAACCATGTTTTGCAAAGATGGAAGATTCTTCCAACTACACATGGTTCCTTCACTGAGATCAAGCATGCTCACATTTTATCTCGTTCTGTAATCTTCTGCTCTAACTCTAGTGAAGGAAAATATACAATCATAATTATCATCCAACACAAACTCTACATGTCTGTGCAATTTTCTAGGTATTGTGCATATTGGAAGACTCCACACGACAAGGTGATAATTGTAAACCTAGAGACCAAGACAATTAGTTAAGTATTTCCATCTTGGAATACCGTATATAGCAAGGGAGTTGGAGAGGATACGCTGGTGGAGACTGGCATATGGTGGAAAACAATGTGTGAGAGCATCGGACCAAGTTCGATGCAGCGTCATTAAATACGGAAAATTATACCACGACAATCATGTTAGGACTTCACCAAGAACAACGTAATCATGGAGCCCCTCTATTAAAGGATCTGGAAAGAGAAAAACATAAATTAAATACATATAAAAACATACATCCTCGTACATATAAAAACATACATACCTGTAATGATGTGATTGGAAGTGGGAGGCGATTCCTCTAAAGGAGATCCTACTTTTTCCTCGGTATGATTGTCATTTTTCCCCTCCTATTTTTGTTCAAACATATTATTTTCCAAAGTAATATACATTTTACATGTGCACAATTAGATTATAATAAGCATCGTCTGCAATTAGATTATATAAAAGCACCTGTTCAATTTCAACTTTAATTCATACGAGTATGAGCACCAATTGTTTTTCTTTGTGAGTAGATTACTCATATCATATATTTTGTTGTTCCTCCTTGATATGTTAAAAAACATTTGAGGTTTCCAAATTATTTGTTGGCTCGTATATTCAGGTTCAATATTATTTGTCGGTCGTTATATTTGGGGCATTCAATGGGATAGAATTTTCTTTATATTATTTGGATGTTCCTAACCTACACCTAAGATACTTTGCTCTATATTAGTTGGATGCCCATTTGTAATTTTAGAATGAGTCAAATTTTTTGAAATAAATTGAAAGATCCTCGCTTATAGTGGTATTAGGTAGTTCCGCTGCATTAGCGCACATGGACACATCCGTCGTAGAAGACACCTTGGAAAGAAGGCAAGGCTCACATTTTGGGGGTTTCCTTGGAAGGAAGACTTCGGACGATGCCTTGTCCCATTGGAAAGACAGTGCGAACAGGTTGCAGAGACTGGGGTAACCTTGTGGATAGATAGGGTGCAAAGACTTGGGTGCTTTGATGGACAGAAAATTTGCATTGCGAACGAGTCAAGTTGGACGTACCAAGGAGTCGGGAAGACTTGGATAGAGACTTGAGGAGTTAGAATACTCAGACTTATACCAACCAGCTAAGTGGGTGCTATGCACTTGGGGTCGCAAAAGGTTTCGAGTGTACTCCCTTCGACACACATTCATTGGGCAAGAGTTCATCTAGTTCCTTGGGCACACATGGATGCAAATTGGGGTTGTGGATGGACGAACAACCTTGGCGTGCTCGAGATGACTTGGTCGACAGGGAAACCTATCCATGGACGACTTGGTTGGATGAATGACTTTTGTGCTTGAGATGACTTGTACATGGACCCGATGTGGCGAAAAAAAATTGTGCAACGAGTTGACTTGGGTCCACCCTCATGCGATGCAACTTTCCAAGTGATGGGAAAGGCATGTATAAGTATGGAGACACCTTATGGAGCTAAGGCATCGATTAATAAATCAATGAAGAAATCAAGCAATCAATCACCAAGAAGGGGCAAGGTAAGGAGTATTTTGGTTGTGCCAAGAAGTGGTGTGATGGGGTGACTTGTATTGTCTTGGTGAGGTGGAAAATGGAATAGGTTTGTGGAGACAGGCCTGCGAAATTTCTTGGATTTGTTTGTAGAAATTCATGTGGCAGTTCTAAGCATGAGGTTGGTTTTCCTTATTTACTTTCTATTGTTATAATTGGGTTGCAGGCAGGGTTGTGCCCTCCCCATTGTACTGCATTGTATTTTTTCATATGTAACATTCTTCTATATGGAATAAAAGGGTGTTAGGCACTAGATTGGTGCCACCCAAATTCATATGTTGAGTGTAACTTGTGTGGATGTTCTATGTGTTTAATATTCATGTTCTTGCATACTTGTAATTTGGCTAAGTGTAGAATTGGTTAAGTATAGGTATTGGTGCATAATGTTTTGAGACAATAGTTGGACATGCGCCTAGTATACTTGTTGGATAAATTAGTTGAGGAGGACTTGGTGTATCTTACTTGTTCTAGCTCAAGGTGAAGTTATGGGAAGACCTTGAGTCAAGAGGTGTAGTTTGGTTGTAGTAGGCATTGGTTGGACAAGCCACGATGGTTGAGGCAAGGCAGTGCTGGAGCGACTTGGGTGCACCAAGTCGGAGTTAAAAATTCCAGGAAGATTGTAGGTCCTTGATAGGTGATACGAGATCAAACTTGGTGAAGATTTTACGCTCTTCACCATTGTCACTTCCGTGATAGATGAGATCATAGCAAAATTGGTGAATATTTAGCGCTCTTAACCACTGTCACTTATAAGATAGGTGGTATTAGAGAAAAATTGGCGATGATTTGGCTTTCTTTACCATTGTTACTTCCATGATAGGAGATATCAGAGTTTATCAAAGCTATTTTGAGAACAGATTGGATGTTCCTCTTCACTGCCACTTTTGTGACAGACTTGACTTCATGTTAGATTAGGGACTTCACCGACAAGCGGGGAGCTTGTGACAAGGTGGAGAGCTTTGGAGATGAAATTTTAGTCACTTGGGAAATAACCATGATCAACTCACATGAAAAAGACACATGACAAAAATTGGCTTGAAGAGGGGAGAATTTTTCTTTAGTGTGGATGGAAACAAAGATAGGTTTGTGTGAAACATCCTTGTTGATTTAAACAAGTTCACGATGGAAGGTCCTTCACATGGATCACAAGATGATGGGAGAAATATACTTTGTTTTATGGTTGCAATTGTCAATGAAGTTGAATCATTGCAGAAACCAAGTGTGACTTAATTCAAGAGGTATGCATGTTCTTTGTTTTTGCATTTTCAGAATGTTGCGATGATTGGTTCTTTGAAGGGGAAGTTAGGAAATTTGGAAGAAGGACAAGTGTATCCCACTTTTATGGTGAAGTTGAAAGACGTGGGATAGGCCCAAGTGTTGTAGACTTCAAATATGACCTTGGACATTTTGGGTGCCTCAAGGAAGGGTTGGGTCGGACTTGTGGATAGAATCTTAGAGCAAGAAGGTACTTGGACGATTCCCTTCGTAGATATGTGGAAAAATCATGTTGCGGATATTGGAGGTGGCCTTGATAACTTCCTTCATTTCTCTTTTCATTGATCAATGATTCGGACAACCCATTTCTCGTGAAGTAGGAAGTGGATCCTAAGAGGAACTTGGAGGTGTCGAGTTTGGTGAATGGGGAGGAAGACCATGGAGGATACATTTGTGCAAAACTTGTGATGGGAGTAGGCCATCCTATCCTCTATAGTGACATTGAGTTGAACAATTTGGTGTCTAAGTTGGGGCACTATTGCATGGGTGCCATAGATTATTTGCCGATTTGTTAAGTTTCAGAGACAACTTGACAGACACGAGGAATAAGTGAAGTTTTTCCTTGGGAATCCTTGATGATAGAGCCAAAGTATTGAATGCTTGCTTGGTGAGGAAATAAATTTTTTTTTTGGGTGACGGATGGAGACAATGAAGGATTCAACCAAAAAAATGTTGACATTCGACCTCTATGGGGCAACTAGGAACACATACCAAGTGACTTGGATGTTTCTCTCTCACCTTTTGCATGGGATTTAAGTTGATGTAGATATCTCCTTGGGTAGTGTGTGATGATAGTTGGAGGACCTCGAGATCTGAAGGATCATTGGTTGGAGGTGGGACTAAAGTATTGGTGCAAACATGCCTCTCTTTGGAAAGAGGTACAAAAATTCTTCCACTGGGTCGTTTGAATAGGATGCTTTGGACAGATTGTTGAGGCACTTGAGGGGCATGGATGTGTTGGACACCCTCATTCTAGATGTTGAGTTGCGGAAGGTGACTCAATTGTTGGAGGAAAAGGAAGGGGGCTCTGCCTCGGTTCAAAGGAATTGCATGGACATACTTCATTGCAGCATGAAAATATAATTTTAGGCATGGTGTGCATTTCTCATGACTTGGGCATGATGATTGGGTAGGGCACTTGACTACCTAGAGACATGGAGAAGTTACACACAAGAGTGTGGCAGGTTGATTGAAGTAGTGGGGCAAGAGAAAGTCTAGACATATGCAAAGACATGGATAGTTGGAGCACAGAGGCTCGTCATAACAGACACCATGGAGACAATTGTGGCTATGTGATGGATGTTCGTTTGGGAAACCAGGATGACCCATATATGATAAGGAAAGATGAAGATGATGGATAAATCGACCAAGGAATATGGGAATCATTCGAGATATATGGGCAGTCTTAGCCATGAACCAGGATGACAAGACAGAGGCACATTACCTTGGCACTTGAAAACTAAGGAGGAAGATAAAATCTTCTTGGGTGTGCTTGGAGAAATTTCACTTCATATTGAGTCTGCATCTGTTTGTCCTTGAAATTTTGAACTACTTGTGTTCATCCCCCAAGTGTATATTTTAACCTTGTACAATATTTACTGCAAACGGATTTTCAGTAAAAGAACAGAAAAGATACAATAGAAAATACACACATTACACAAAGATATTTTTTCCTGGAAACCCAAACTGGGAAAACCATCATATTTTATATTCATTCAAAATCATACATTGTTTACAATACAATATACATATAGAAGCCATGGGAATCCAAAATCCTAACCCAATGACTTGGATTAGTCAACAACCCTAATTCCTTAACCGGAAATAGAAAACCATCGGCAAAAAAAATGTTCTGAAAAACTGCCCAACAATGGACATGAAAATCGAGGTGACATGAAAAATGAGGGAAAAATCCGACAGTTTTCCTAGAGGCACCCCCTCAAACCCCCCTGATCCAGAATTGGATCTAGGGACCAAAATGGGTCCAGGAAGGCCTAAAAATAAAATTTCTCATAATGGCTTCAAAACGGATTTCCTAGCAGTTGTCTTTCTTTTTCAGCATTGCATTTTGAGGGGGGGGTTTCCCACGAGGTTTTCCCTCTTACCTCTTTTTCAGTGTTTTATGTTTCTTAGATGTGTTGTAAAATGGGTATCTAACATGGCTTCTTGTCGAGACCCATTCATTGTGTACTCCCTAGTAGTGTTCAGGGGGGGTATTCGAGATATTACACACCCACCTAATATTTAGTTTCCTAAGTTTATTATTCTATGTTGAGGATGCCCCTGGTCTGATATATTCTCTCCTATATGAGAATATCCTCCCCCAGATGAAGATGTCACATCCTCTTCAGACATTACTCAGTTGTACTTCAATTAGACTAGTGGAGTCAAATATCACATGGCAACCTCAATATTATCACCAAGTGTTTCATGGTCACTTTGGGATCATTACTACGAGGGCCCTCTCACCTTAGGATCATCACCAAGAAGGATCACTTGACATGCATGAGGATAAGAGGGTGCACCACATGTGCATGCTTGAGATTCTCTCCACTCCACTTGTGTGAGCCAGTTAATTGATGACTACATGGTCACTTAACTAGGATTGGGTGGAAGTTCACTCTTGTTTCTTTCAATGTGTGTCCACAACTCTCTAGATCACTACTATGGCACATTATTTCATCCATGTAGAGTATATCAAATGTAATTTTTCATTCTCTCATTATGTGGAATACAATTCTTTCATTCTTTCTCCAATTCTTCTCTCAACTTTGCAAGTTTTTTGTTCATTGTTTCTAGCTAGATCCTCTGTACAGGTTTCAACCCAATTTCACATCGACTCAACTTGATTTGTCAGTCAATTTATCACCCAGTCGATCCACCTCGACTAGACAGTCATATGATTGTTCTACATTGCAAAGAATATAACAACCCAATAGTAATAACTTGAGTGTGTTTAAATTTGCTTTGCAACTCATCACATAGCATTTCTAATTGATCAACTTGAGTGCCATAATCATGGTTTCGGGTAGCCATCTAGAGGGGGTGCACAAGGAAAAATGTTACTGGAGGGTGGGGCCAGTGGGTCCACACAAAAAGACTTATTGGAGAGTTGTGCCAATGTAATCAATGTGGCTTTCAGTGGCTATTAATATAGGTAGTTGTTAATTGGGTGAGTGGGTCCACACACAAAAAAGGATTATGAGAGAGGGGGACCACTACGATCAATGTGACACAAGGATTCTATTGATATAAGTCCCAAATAAGGGTGCCAATGGGACCAATTTATACACTTTTTTTGTACTCCCATGAAATTATACTCCTTCTTGAAGAAAACTATGTTGATAGAATGCTCAAATCATTAATATTGAAGATTATGTAGGAATTTCCCTCATGATTTGCAAGAACTAGCATTTCCAATGATCGAACACTCGGTTTTTCAATATAGCCCCTTGTTTTATGAATTTCTTGGACTGGTCACAAGGACTATTGCTTCAAGGGTCCTAAGGAAAAGGAAGTGCCATGTGTTATATCTCTCTAATATATGTGCAGAGTCTAATAGTAGTACTCGACCCAATATCTCAGGGCTCTAAATAAGGAGGTTCAACCGTACCCTTAGTTGTACCACTCAATTACACAAGTAATAGAGAGTAATCTTCCTGAGTGTTGTTCTCGGTGCCACTATAACAATCAGGCAGTCGAGCAGTTGATCTAAAGTTGGCTTCGGGACACCTATAGGACTTCCAATATACCCAAAGGTGTGTGGAAGTGAAATTCCATAGACAGGTGTTGTCTAATGTCGTACTACTCAAAGGGGTGCCAACAGGGGCTACAAGGGTTTCCAACTAGCTTAAACCTCTTTTATTTCATGTGTGAATGCTTCCTCAACCTTAGGTTTACCAGTTGAACGACATATCTCAATGTTATTTATAGACGTCGTAACGCGTCTCTAGCTTAGAAAAAAATGCTCTAAAAATGTGTCAGGAAAGTGATCTGATACCACTTGTGATGTGCCAATTAGAAATATCCATAGCATATATTATAGATACTACCCAAATATATTATTGAAAGAAATAGAATTGCAAACACGATAGACAATATGAACCAGAATATTATACCTTTATTGATATGGAAGCAATGTTCACTTCCCTCTTCAAGGGGGAAACCTCCAATAGAGCAGAGCTCAAATTACAAATGATTTCCAAGACATATTTTACAAAGCTTCTACATATTTATATAGTATTCTCTATCCCCTAAAAACATTCTAGAGAAGGAACTTTCCAGTAGGCGAAACCTTCTAGTAAACCTTCTTACAATAATTGTGTTCACACTACCACATGGATCTTATTTATTAGTGATAGCCTCCATACACAGAACTACATAGTAAGTTATCTACTTAGGGGGTTAGGGAGGTTAGGACCCTAACACTCTCTTTCAAAAGAACTAGTGAAATAATGAAAATCATGATATGCATTTGAGATGAAGTTGAAATGAAGAATTCTAGAATTGGAAGAACAAAATTCTTCCAATATGACAATCCAATGCTCAAACTCTAAGGGCTCGACCGTAGGGAGAGGAAATCTCTTGTTTGTAATTACGTATAAAATACAACGATGCGCAAGCAGGCTCGACTAAAAGGAGAGGAAATATCCTATTCGTAATTACGTATAAAATACAAAATGATATCTTGCCCATTCGTCAACCCCCTAACTTCTCAGTGGGTCAATTCCTAATCCAATCTAACTCCTCCAAATTCAATCTCTTTCTTCACTCCTTTCGGCATTGTTAACCCTCCTAGCTAAGCTTGTGGCGAGGTTTGCATTTTCCCAGATGCTTTGCGTTGAGGCGAGGTGTCGAATCCCCCAAACGTAGGCGATTGTGTACCAGAGGGCGTCCATTATCTGAGATTCTGTCCTTTGCCTGTCTAAATTCTTGGGACCCAAAAGAAGTGAGGTTACAAAGAGAGCTTGCTCTATGTTTTCCCTCTTTCTTTTTCACATCGGATAATTGAAATAGGGGTACGATTGGGTCTGAAACAACAACATATTCATCCAATACTCAAACTCTAATGATTATAGATATGGGGGTTGACATCGACCGGTATGAAGAGAAAGACCTACTAAATATTGGGAACAATTCATCATGCATCCATCTTTGAATTGAGAACAATGCCAACTTAGCATATTCATCTAACTAAAAATTGGAAAAACATGCCTCTTCAATGCAGAAGTGAACATTACAAAGCGCAATCACCATCAAACAAAGTTAAAAAAATTATAGTATTAAAAAACAACTATTAAAAATAGGGTTGTTTAACTCGACAAAGACTCACGAGTCTTTCGAATCTGACCAAGTCAACTCTAAAACAAGTCTTTTGAATCTTTCGACAAAGACTTGAGAGTCGAGACTCACCAAGACTCGTGAGACTCAGCTCGGACTCTCCCGACTCGTAAGTTTCGACTTACTCCCCCGGTAGAGTTTACACTCGTGAAACTCGACTCAAACTTTCCAGACTTGTGAGTTTCACCTCAAACGCACAAGTTCGACTATGTAAGGATTTTGGGGAGTTTGTGGATTTAGCAGGTCATTTTGGATGTAAAAACAAGGTCATAGTTTAAACGTTTTATGTTTTGGTTTTTTTTTGCTGATATTGGTAATATTGTTTGGGGATATTTGCCCGAAATTTAGTGAAAATTTGTTAGATCTGCAAATTTGAGTGATTATTTTTATATAATCTAAGTGTCCTGAAAGTTTTTCAGCATGTTAAATCTTTTTCTACGTTCAAAAATAAATTTTAAACAATACAAAAATAATAATTTCATACATATTTATGTCGTCAAATTCCCAAAAAAAAAAAAAACGTAAAACAGTTAAACAAAACCAAAAACAAGTTTTGAAGGGAAAAAATATGAGAATAAAACCCTAAACGCATTGATAAATACTAACCCTCTATCATTTCATTTTCATCTCTCATGTTATTAATTTCCTCTAATTTTCTTAATGATAATTTGAGTTGGCTTGAGATAAAGTATATCTTGATGATAACTTAAGCTGGCTTGAGGAAGAGTATGGATCTTTCTAGTATATCGTTATCTCAATTTCAAATACCTAATATATTTACATCGCAATTTTAAAGCTTTTCAAAGAATTATCTTAGGTGTCTTTGTAACTTGGAGATATTATCTATTTTTAATTTTATTATAAGTTATATAATTTATTGTTTAATAATAATTAATGATTTTGGTATTGTTTGTTTGAATCATGGATTGTAATTTATTTGATTTATGTTTTAATTATCATTTTATTATTTTAAGATAAATATTGAGTGTTAATTTTTTTATTATTATATTTTATGAGCATGAAATTGAAAGTGTTGTTTTATAGTTTATATGGATTGGAAATATCATTAATATATTTTTTCTATATAAAAATTATTACTATATTTTGAGTTTGTTTTTCATTTAAAAAGTCTTGAATATAGTTTTGTTAAATTATTTAGTTTTTTCAAACCCTGGTTGGATAGTCAACATTGATTAAAATATTCTTATAAAATCATAAAAAAAATAAAAAATAAAAATTATACAACTAAAGCAGCAATGTTAGAAACAATGGCAAGTGTCATAGAAAAAGTAAATATCTTAGTAAATTCCCTCAATTTTCATAGCAAGGATTCCTAGCACAACTTTGGAGGGAAGGATGAGGGGGGCATGCAACAATGATTTGAGAGAAATTTAATAAGAATAGAGAGAGGTATCATATGAATTGAACATGTAATTTCACTTACTGCTTGTTAAACCGGAAGTTACATACATGCACAACTAGAGGATAAAGTCCTGGCTCAATTTCACCATGCTAGTCCATTCACGATAGTCCATTCACGAGTCGATCCAAATTTCCATGGTTCACAGGGTCTTCACACCTCTCTCTATTTTCTCTTTATTTCTTTAAATGAGAGATGAAAATCACTTATTTTGGATTGTTTTTTCATTGAAGGTGCATAAATTTTCATGCATTTGTTTTGAATTGTCATTTCACTCAAAGTGCATATCTTCATTTGTTTCCATTTTTTCACTAAAAAATTAATTAAAGAAATTAATTCCACTCTTTGCAATTTTATTTTTGACTTTTTACTTTGTTTTTAGGTGTTTTTTGGTACTTTAGGATAGTTTAGTGTGCTAATTTCTCTTAAGTTTATATGCAGATTTCTATGAATAAAATACAACACATAAAACTCTAAGAATGTGCCTTATGGCAGGAAAAGAACCAAACTAAATGAAGAGGCAACTAGAGGTGATAGGGTTAGATTACCTATAATTATTATGTGGATTTGCTCACCTTTTGGTACAGATTTCCTTGACGACACTATTGTAGAGAGCTAATGACACAAATGCAACAACTTTGACATCATTTCAGCTATACAACCTTGAAAACCCCATGGGGAACAAATATGAATCAGGAGTTCAATGATGGGTTGTAATTCTAAACATTGGTGGGTGTAAAATGGCAAAAAATGGTAGTTTTCTCATCTCAAATTCGAACAAACCAATAAAAATGAGAAGACAAAAAGCAACTCTACCAAAGGAACAAAACCCTAGAGGTGTCAAAGTACATGGGATGTTGTTTGAAAATCTCAATAACTAGAAAAGTGTTGCACACTCAATAAAAGGCATGATACCCAACATATTACCAATAAATCAACCCAAAAATATTTGTAAGCCCATATTAGGCAAATCAATCTAGAAAAAACTTATCTAGGATCGACTAAACATTTTTTATGGTTTAAAATGTAAAAAGGATATGTACGTAAATTTGAACCAATATGTGAGCTCCCCCGCATCTCCTCCCCTCATGATATCCTCTTCTAAGGCACCTTGAACTACCATCCATTTGACAAAGAGATTCTCAAGCATTTACACCTCCCCCCTTCATTTGTTATTGTCGGCCTTTCCCCTACTAACATTCCTTGATTATACTTAGTCAAATATGAGCTCTTATCCAAATTTATCTAAGGCACTGCCCTAGATTCCTATGCACACACCATTGATCACCATTCCCATACATCCAAACTTGGTTTTTTTCCAGTGAATAGCAAACAAGACAAGGAATGTAAGGTCCTCCATACATAATTCCAGTTCATTCGCTCTCATGAGCCCCCTTCCATTCCCCACCTTTGAAAATCTTACCAATGTCTTCTCTATCATAAAGAGTTGAAGTTCCTTTCCATCAAGAAACGAGCTACAAGAATCCTTCCTCCATCCACTTAACACATTTTGGCACACCTTTTTCCTAGACAAAATGCCTTCTCTACCTTTTTCGTCGACAAAATGCCTCATAGTGCATGTTTTCTCACACCACCTCCCTATATGATACCTCAAGGAAATCCTCTATCATCGACTTGTCCTTTCCCTCCCCTTTCCATATTTTCTTTTTCAGGGACATCAAAAGAGCCATTGGGGTTAAGAGCACTAGCAGGGTTGCATATGAGGAAGGCCTCCAAATGGGGTTCCTCGAGTACGATATTCTATCTGTCAACTCGCATATTGACGATTTATTTAGTAATGTTGTTTATTCAGGTTCTCCCTAGAACTAGTCCCACCATATCATCCACCTAATTTTTTAAATCAGATGACAACTAATATACGAATAACTACAAGTTCATCATGATCAAACATACATTTGCCAAACTCTGCACCACAATGCTTCCCCAATCACTTTTCAATGAGATTGAGGGAAGATTTATCAAAGCCAAAGGACAAGCAAGTTTCCACCTAGGGAACTAACCCACCAATCACATATTTATACTCTGAGCCATTATTAAGCAAGTGCATCATCACTCTTTCAAATTCTTCCATTGCTTTGTGGACTTTTGTAAGGTGTTTGACTTAGTCCCAAGCATTATTTAAGAAACTATGGAACACTATCATTTCTAGACTCTTTTGACCACGATCATGATACTTTATGACTCAGTGCTTGGTCATCTCCACATAACACATGGCCTTTCTAATTTTTTTGAAGCACTATCAAGGTCAAACAAGGATGTCCTCCCTCTCTAATTTTGTTTGGGATCTATATCAATGATCTTGAGTCATTCCTTAAAGAACATATCCAAGATGAGGTTGGTTTCCTTCTTCATCATCTGTTGATCTAAGGCTTATTTTCAATGATGAAATGATCCTCTTGGCCTCCTCACCCAAGGCACTATATAGAGACAATGGGATTTCTTTTCACCATTTTGTGATCTTCAACAATGAACAGTTAACCTTGGTAAAATCAAAGTGATGATCTTCAATGCATCATAGAAATCCATTTCCTCATATCACTTCAACTTCAAAAAGGAAGAGATTAACATCACCATAGCATACACCTACTTGGAGGTTCACAGCTTGTGGGGCCTTAGTTCATCTTGAAACATGATTTCCAGTCATGATGCAACAACATGGATACTTATCTTTCCCTCTTGGAGAGATAATGCTTTCAAAGTCACTTCTAGGACACCTCGTCCAAGATGCACCTTCTAAACACAATTTTTAGATCCAAGGTCCTCTATGGCTCAAAATTATAGAGACCCAACTTGCTTTGAGTCTACTAGGCTCAAACATAGATTTGAACATGAGATTTATTAATTGGCAATTGTTATCGCACGGTTTGTAGGAAAGGTCCAAGAGCTTGAGTCAGGGCTTGAAACCGGCGTAACAGGAGCTTCCCCACCCACTGTCACCTCGATGGGGAGCTCTTTCTATTT
>SNQJ01S0002840.1:452343-479247 GCA_010110895.2 Picea sitchensis
CGAGGTGTCGAATCCCCCAAACGTAGGCGATTGTGTACCAGAGGGCGTCCATTATCTGAGATTCTGTCCTTTGCCTGTCTAAATTCTTGGGACCCAAAAGAAGTGAGGTTACAAAGAGAGCTTGCTCTATGTTTTCCCTCTTTATTTTTCACATCGGATAATTTAAATAGGGGTGCGATTGGGTCTGAAACAACAACATATTCATAATAGCACAAAGGTAGGTGGTCTAATAGAGTGTTCCCCCCGGAAGGGACTATGCGCACAAGGAACGAGGCTATGTGAGTGATACCATTTCCATCTCACTCATTGTAGTAGCCAAGTAAGTCCAACAACACCTACGTCACGAAAACATAACCCTCAAGGAAGAGAGAATAGGTAGAGCCTTCAGTGAGAGGGTGAGAGGGGCTAGGTTTAGCCATTCATGCAAGTCAGCTAGTTTCGTTCATGCTAGTCAGGTAGTTTCAGTCAGGCAGGTAAGGTTGTGCCAGTGTGAAGTGTACCCATTCTCCCATAGCTACTTCCTACACCCATTCCAAAACGTAAGTAAAAAGATGCTTTAAATCAATATGTGATATCTGCTATGTGGAGTGTTTGGAGCGCTAGTTGGTGAAAGCTAATGGTTACAGGCTTCTCGCTTCTGGCTAGAGGTTGAATGGCCGGCTAAGGGCATCTTCTTAAGAAAAAATAAAAATAAAAACATTTGTTTTTTAGATAAAAATAAGTCTTTTGCCTTACTCAGAAAAAAAAAAAAATATTTGAAGTCGTGGTTATATCTAATTGTTATATCTTAGTATTAGAGAGATTATAACCCTTATAAGATAGAGAAATATTTGCATCTCAATTTTTTTTATCTCTTTGAACATTTAATAGATTAGAATTATGGATTTATGTTGATTAAGTACAACACCTCTTTTATAAATTGGAGGAATCATAATGAAATATTTTTGAATTATGTTAGTTAACTACAACAACTTCCTTTAAAAATGGGAAAAATCATAATTCTCTTATTCTTAAACAATCCATTACTCTAAGATTCATCATATTTAAAATATATCTAGATTTTGATATCTTTAATATTTAAACATTTTTTAAAATAGCTAAATTTTAATTTTACATTATATAATATAAATTTACTTTTAAATAATAAAATTATTATCATTACAAATTTATTTTTAATTTTTTCAAAATAAAAATATTTTTAAAATAATATATCATATTAAAATTGGTACATCAAAACTCATCATTAAAAGCAATATCTTTACAATATCACGTTTTAAAAAGGTAAATGAAAAATCCTCATTAAAGGGTTGAAGGAGAAATTGTTTTAAATTGTTATCCTGTCTTCACTTTTTCCAAGTGAAAATTTGTTCAAAATTATATTAATGATATAATGTTTTTTACATATTGTTATACAAAGTTATCTAGCCACATAAAGCATAAAAGTATTTATTAAGACATCAAAAATACTTCATTCAAATACAATGCCAAAGAGATTTCCCAAAGGATAACACTACTTTTTAAAACATTTATACTTTTTAAAACACTTTTTCAACATGGATACTAATGTTCGCTCCAACCCCTTATAATGCATAGACTTAAATTCGACCCACAAAAAACAAAAACCTTTAATAGGCAAGGAAGTTCAATAAATATCCAGATGCTTTGGTCTCCCAGCACCTCTAGTTTCCCACTGATAGTAAGTTATTCTTCCTTCCGGAGCCAACAAGTCTTCTTTGGAGAGCTTGTCAGCCTCAATGTTGAACTCCCTGTAAATATGGTGGAAACTAAGGGCCTGAAATTTTTTGCATAATACTTTGATGTGTTTTTTTAAGCCATTCTATTATCACTTTGGAGTCTCCAAAGGCTTGCAGCCTATGAATATCAAGATAGTTTGCTAGAGTAAGGGAAGCCTAGATTCACAATAATTCTGCCTTGGAATTTGTTCCTCCACCGCAATTAAAAAAACACCTGTAAATAAGTTTATCAGTAATCTTTATAACCCCTCCGGCTCCACAGGATGATCGGTCACTTCTTGCAGCCCCGTCGAAAAAAGAAATGGAAGACCCCTCTTCATATTGAATAAAGCATTCCTTTGTTGCACATTTAGATATAGGATTATTTTTTGATCTAAACAGACCCATAATCTTATGTAGGACGAAATGGACAGATGGCATCTTATTTTCAAAAATACCCTTATCCCTTTCGATCCACAAGCACCAATAGGTTAAGGCTGCAATCTCTTGTAGAACAGAATTATCACAAATCCATTGGTAATAAACAACAACGATATCCTCTCCTGACCAAATCCTCTTTAAGTTCAAACAATACTTAATCATAGCCCATAACTGTTTTGTAAAACTGCAATTGATGAACAGGTGTTCTAGGCTTTCTGAGTTTCTCTTACAGAAAATACATATTCCGGGCCCTTCACATCCTCTTTTCTAAAGTCCATCCCAGGCCAATATCTTTCGGGAAATGGTCAACCACGTAAAGAGTTTAATCTTTAGTTGGATATCCCAGCTCCAAATTTTTTGAATCCATTTTGGCGTAGATTGATAATTTAGAGTAGAAACTAGTGCTAGATAAATATTCTTGATAGTAATTTTACCTGATGCATCTCCACCCACCCACAAAAGTATATCATTTTCTTCACCAAGGTAAACTCCAGCTACGGTGAGGCCCTTTGTAAAGTTGTTTCATTCCTCTGCAAGAGTACCATTTAAACCAAAAGACAGACTACATAGCCAAATATCAGATAAATCACTTACCCCCTGTGGATTTCTTACATTGACCAGCAATTTGATCTCCTTCCCTGATGGATGATCACGGAGAGGCTGAGATAATAAAGAGTTTTCACCCATACCCAAAATATAGTCTCAGCCAATAAGAATATGTTCCCCCAATTTCGGTAACCAGCTTTGCCAATGAAGTAATAGATGAACCGACTTCAATAAGTTCCTCCATATCCTTGATGTTGTACTGTATTCAAAATTTGTCGATTTGCACCATTTAATCACATCAGAGTGTTTTATGTATTTATCCATCACAATATTATGCCATATATCTTTGTGTAAGAGCGTATGCCAAAGAGTATTTGCTAATAAAGTTGTATTAAAATGAGCCAAATTTCCGAGACCCCATCCACCACTTGATTTTGGCCTGGATAAAACCTCCCAACTGCATAAATGGATATGATTGGTATTGTTATTTCCATTCCATAAGAAATTAAAGAACATTTTACAAATATGGTTGATAATAAATTTTGGAATTAACTCCACTGCCATCCAATAAATAGATTGAATTTCTAGAACCGTCTTAAACATAATAAACCTGCTTCCCAACGAAAGCCACTTGTAGCACCAGTTCCCAATCTTTTTTTCAATTTTGATTATAAGCCATGACCAATCTGCCACCCTTTGAGGTCCAGTTTTCAGATAAAAGCCCAGATATTTGAAGCCTAAGTGCAGGGCTAAGAAAGGAAAAGTAAGTAAAGATCTAAATGGAACCAACTCGGATTCTTTTAGGCCTTCATGGTGAACTGTAGTCTTTGAAAAGTTTACCTGTAACCTAGTGGCTTTACAGAAAAGGAGAATGAGATCAAATATCTCCTTCCATTCAGTAAGATCAGATTTTGAAAAAATTAGAACATCGTCTACAAAAAGGAGGTGTAGAATATTTATCAATCTAGACACTCTAACACCCGAAATCTTATTCTCCACTTTGACCTTTTTTAATAACAGGCTGAGAGTTTCCATTACTAGGATAAAGAGTAACGAAGACAAGGGACAACCCTGTCTTAGGCCCCTCCCACTTTTGAAAATAATTGTGTCCTCTCCATTGATGAGAACAACAAATGAAGGTGAAGTAACGCAACTCATTATCCATCTTGTCATTTGAGATTCAAATCCTATGTGAATGAGCACCATATGAAGAAAATCCCAATCCACACAATCAAATGCCTTACGTAAGTCCAATTTGAGAATCAAAGATTTACTATTATTTCTCTTTGATATACTATGCAAGCACTCAAAAGAAGTGCCTATGGAATCCTGAATCCTACGACCTTCCAAAAACCCTAACTGTTCTTCTGAAAGATGACTAGACAGAATGGGCTTGATTCTATTTGAGATGAGTTTGGAAATCAATTTGTAACACAGATTGCAAAGTGAAATCGGCCTATAGTCACCGAAAGAGGAGGGATTATTCTCTTTAGGAATCAAAGTCAATAAAGTTGAATTTAAGCACCCTGGTATATTCCCAAAATTCCTTGATTCCTCCACCATCTGAACTAAATCTTCGCTGACCAAATCAAAGAAGGAAGAGAAAAATTCCACCTTCCATCCATCTGGACCTAGACTCTTGTCCCTCTTAAAAAGATCGAGAACCTTTTTAATTTCCTCTGTTGTTACTGGTTTTAATAAGGAAATTAAATCCTCAGCCTGTATCATTTTTTTGAAAAGATTAGTGACCTCAATTTTCTCCACAGTAAAAGAGTCTAAACAAGCTTTGTAAAAAAATTTAAAATATTGAGTTGTTGCCTTCTTCAATTATGCTTGTCCTTTGCATTTCTCACCAAACTCATCAGTTAACTCCCGGATATATTTGTGTTTATGCCTCTGACTTGCAAAATTATGAAAAAAAAAAATATTGGAGTCACCGCTTTCAATCCATATCGCTCTGCTTCTTTGGCGCCATTTATCCTCATTATAAATTAAGATTGTATTTCTCTCCTTTTCAAGATTTCCCAACAGTATCTCATTTTCACTAGTTGAGTTACCCTCAACAACAAATAAAAAACTTTCTTTGATCTGTGCTTCCAGAGATATCATACGATTCACTAAAAGTTCTTCCTTCTTTTTCGACCACAATTTTGTCTGTTGTTTCAGGTATTTTAGTTTCCAGACTAATCTGCATTGTAAGCCTTCTTCAAATAAATACTTGTTATCCTTCCATACCAAATATACTAAAGACTTATATTCATCATCCAATAACCAAATCGGATTGAACTTAAAGGGATAAATCTTGTTGACTGGAACAATATCCATTTGAAAAACAATAGGAACGTGATCCGAAATAAAAAGGTATTCCACTCACAACCGGTAATAATCTTTGGAGATTATTAAACTTTCTGAAATTAAACATATATCCAATCTTTTTTCAATAGCCTAGGTCCCATGTTGACCATTTCACCATGTAGGAACCATCCTATCTGGTCATATATCCACTAGATTCTTTGACTTGAAAACTGCTTTAAGATGATATTCCATAGAAATCGAGAAATTAGTGCTACCCCACACTTCCTCAACTGAAATCATAATATTCAGATCTCCCGCAAGTATCAAATTTCCAGCAGAGAGAAATCCACTATCCGCCAGATAATCCCAGAAAGTTCTTTTTTCCATGCAAGGACCGTACACGTTGAGTAAAGAAATAGAGCAATGAGTAGAAATAACTCTTCTAGTCAAGAAAATACCCCCACAGGTTAGGGAAGGGGTAGGTGAGTATGTATTCGGGTCCCATGACACTAATAGCCCCCCAGAGGTTCCTAAAGAACTAACAACACTAGAAACCCAATTTGGCCAAAAAATATGAACACAAATTCTGGCTTTATGCTCCTCCACAAGAGTCTCCTGTAAAAAAATGGTATCTAGACACACACGATCCAAAACCCTACGAAACGCAATATCTTTAAGGGATCCCTCTATCCCTCTGATGTTTAGGGATAGTGACATCATTGTTTTGACCTTTCTAGGGCCTTGAGTGCTCTAAGTTTCCCACTGTCAACAGTGGAAGATTCCTTCACCTCAGAAATAGTTGTTCCCCCACTTTCCTTTTTCCGCGAGCTTCTAGTTTTTATGGGCGAGATTTCTATGCCCAAGCCCCTTGACCAAGCATATTCCTTATCCTTGCTTGTAGTGGGAGCCTTTGAGGAAGATGTGTGTTCCCCATCCATCGTCTCATTTAAAATTGATTTCCCCAGATAGACAGGGAGGGGGATGGATGTGTCTAAGCCCCACCCAGATGGAAGGAGACTATCAAAGACTTCCAGAAGGGCTTCATCATCTACTTGAGATTCCCAGCAACCAAGTAGACTTAAATCAACAACATACGGTAAAGGTGACTCAATACCCGACTGCATTGGTTGGTGTTCAAATAATAGGGGGGAATCTTCAATATCCAGGCCTAAAGTAGGAGAGCTACTACAATTATCAATCACATTAACAATTTCAATTCCAAAAAGGTTCCTCGGTCCCGTGTCTAAAAAAATAGTCTTTTTACAAGACTTATCGTCCACAACCAAATCATCTACTGAAGAACCGAATTTACAAGGGGAAGACGAAACTAAACCCGGAGAAGAATCCAAAAAATCCCTTTCCCACAGAGTAAGAGAATCATACAGAGATGGGCAAAATAATTTTAACTTACCCAAGAGCTTCTCCAGTGAAAATTCCTGGTTCCTTGAAACAGTCTAAAATCTTGGGTCAAACTTACCAAAAAGTTCCACCTCCGGTGTGCAGTCCAATACTTTCCAGTTGTCAATTTCTTCATCAGTAACCTCCACAAATTTCAAACCTTTACAATCCCCGCGCAAATGGCCCGTACAGTGGCACCGATTGCACCTGAAGGGAATCCCCATGTAGTCTAAGTGCTTATTTTTCCTTCTTTCGAGCCAAATAATGTCCAGAGTTTCTGGTAGGCCACCATGAATGTCTAACTCCACGAATACCAATATTTCTATCTGATTCTTTGAGTGCAACACTATCAACTAAGATAAAAGTACCTAGAGTATCTCCAATAGCCCTAAGAGCACTTTCATTCCAAAAATGAAGAGGGAGCCCTGATAACAGAACCTAGAGGTGTCTCTTAGAGAAATACTCGCTATGTGGATCAAAAGAGACTCGCCACCTTATAATCATTAAGATGCTTGCACCAAATAACCACCGAGATGCCAATAAAGTCTCTGTATCCTTGGGCGACCAACACAGAAAACCAAGCCATCCTTTTTCCAGGAAATAAACCTTTGGCGAGTAACCTAGAATAGGTTGCCATGTCTTTTCCATCCAAACCTGGATAGGTTCTTGTGGTAGGTAATGATAGGAAACGCGGCTTACAAGACCACAAAGTGCCAAGTTACAAGTTTCCAATAAACCTATATCTAACCCCAAAACTAATTTTCTCGGCACCTTGTTGGGTCTCCAGATTCTTCGTTTTTTACCAGTAGGTTTAGGAGTACAACTGACGTCTTCTAAGAAAAGGCATTATGAAATCTTGTAGACTGAGAGGGGAACCTCTCCATAGGAAACGAGTCCCTACCTCTCGTAACCTAAAATCATGTCTTAACTTAACAACCAATCCTAATAGAAATGTTATTTTTTTTCTCTCTCTCTCTATATATATATTTTAAAATATGTGATTAATTTATTCTTTCATATATATATATTTAAAAATATGTGATTAATTTATTCTTTCATTTATGGTTTTAAAAACAATTTTAACTACTCCTTATGGTTATCATGTTGTAACTTAACAAGTATTATCATGGTGTAACTTAACAGGTAAGGAGGATGGAAACAAATTACTTCAAATTGTTATTATTTGGTAATTTAAGAATTTGTCATAATGAATATGAACATGAGTAAGTTAAAAATTAAATAAAATTAATTTTTTCCTAAATTTAATAAGAAAAGATTTTGAATATTATAATTTTGATTAAGAATAAAAGATTTTGAATATTATAATTTTGATTAAGAATAAGTTAAAGAGTGAAAATATTTAATTAACTTTTTAATTTAATAAAGAAATATTTTGAAAATTATAATTTCATTTTAGTGAAAAAAATTCCATTATAATGATGATGATGATGATTAACGTCTACTAAGATCAAATTGGTTTATCGAACCTTAAGAGGGTAAGTGATTACTTGTGATTCTTTAGAATTTTGTTTTTGTGCTAAAAAAACATTAAGAGAAGCTTTCAAAGATCACCATAGTTTTGTTGAGTCAAGAGGTTAGGAAGGTTGGTTTCTAAGAGGAGGATAGGATAGGATAGGTGTATTTCCTTTAATTTTGAGATTTTAGGTTATAACATTCTTTTGTATTTGTTCTACTTTCTCCAGGATTCATGAGAGATACTACAACCCCAGACTTCACATCCATAAAGAATAACAGGTGTAACAAGAGTCTCAAAGAGGAGTTTCTTCTTATCCCAACTTCAAAGATCAACTAATTTACATTTGTTTTCAAGCCCATAATAAGTTTTCCATCCCCCAATAATCCTTTTCTCAATGCTATAATTCTAGTTGAGCTTGTGGTGAATATCAATTCCAAGATATTTTTATGAAGTCACTTCCTCCAAGTTGTTGTTGTCATATACAAAGGTATCATAAGTAATCTTATTGGATTTAATAATCATGACCTTAGTCTTATCAGTATTAACAATGATCCTCGTATTGGAGCAAAAAACCTTGAGGATTCTTAGTTGGTTTTCAAGATCAAGAGGACTCCTTGCCATAAAAACGATATCATGGGCATAAAGAAGAAGATTGATGACTATACAAGTGAGAGTAGGAACCTACTTTTTCCAAACAATCTTCTAACTTATCAATATATATACCAAAACAACTTTTATTTTTTATTTAAAAAAATAAAAAATCATTTAATTTCAAAAATAAAAAATTATAACAAAACTTTATTTTAATCAAAAATATTATCTTATGAATTATGTTTAACTATTTTTAACTAACTTTTAATAAAAATATTATTATATTGCATAAAATTATATATATAATATAATATAATATTTAAAAACTTATAACTTCTTAAAAATACAAAATCGATACGTATATTAATTTATTATTTAAGTAACTAACGATTACACTCGAAATGCATTGTTAGAAGAAAATAAATAATATTATATTATTACTTTCAACTACTCAAAAATGTACATGTATAACCATTCCTTTTTTTAATTTTATTTTGTAGAAAAAAATAAATAATATTATATTATTACTTTCAACTACTCAAAAATTTACTGTATAACCATTCCTTTTTTTAATTTTATTTTGTTGAAGTAAAGTTTATTATTACATGTATAAAGATTATTACGTTGACGTGGTCCACTAACACTAAAAGGGCGGTGCGTCATAATGAAGAACTTGAAGAGTTTTACTATCGGTCCCTACGACAACTTTAACAAAATCAAAATCACAAGTTTACCATCTCCGCTTTATTCATATTTAATTATTTAAAAGTTGTCCAAAACTTAAATTTAGTAATAACATTTAGATGTAGCAAAATACAAATCCTATAAAGAGGATATATAAAAACATAGATAAAATCTGCCATTGCTGAAAGAACTTTTCTTTATTACTAAAGACAATCAATTGTAATCAGAAAGTTTCATTTAATTCTAATAAAGAATAACAATAAAACTGTTTTTTTAGCGTGAAAAAAAAATAAAAACATTTAAATTCAATAATTCCTAACTCAAGGTAAGCAACTAGTAAGGTAAGAAAGATAGAAGGATACCTACCAAGATACCAAGCTTAGATGCTTTAACCCCGACCTAAGCCACTTACTTTATTGGAGTAATGTTTGTTTATAGACAAGTATAAATAAATTACACCTAAAACCTTATGTTTGCATGTATAAGTTGAGTGAAATGTTGAATACCTTAAACCCTTTTCTAATAAGCAATTGCTTGAACACAGATTTAGTTATACAATATGGTTAGAACTCACGGAAATCGAGGTTGGGGGGCATCATCGCAGGGACCACCGATACCGGTACCACCACCACCATCGCCCGAGATAGCTCTCATATTGTACTCCTTAGAGTCTATTAGTGAGACATTAAAGGGATGCCAGTCAACAAAGGTCGAAGTGGAACCCCCACCTTCTGGAGTGGGTAACCCTGAAGCATCGAGGGACTTAGAGGGAGGACCTCCACCAGAGGACATCACCAGAGAACTACAAAAAATAAAACTCCCATAGTTTGATGGGGGTCGTGCAAGTGAACGTGTAGAGGCATCGTTGGAAGGAATGACATGATGTTTCTCCTTAAGAGACTATGCTTCCACATCAAAGGAGAAGATAATGATCTTTCAATTAAGGGACAATGCCTTGAACTGGTGGGGTAATCTGGAGAAGTAGTTGCACCTTACCCCAGGCACCATCTCATGGGAGATTTCTGAGGAAAGGTTCTAGAGGAAATATTTGCCTTCTTACTACGAGGAACAACAGGTAGGAGCATTTCATGCTCTAGTTTAGGGAAACAGGACCGTGGAAGATTACGAGATCGGGTTCATGGAGTTAGTAAAATATGTCTTGTACATGGATACCAATCAACGACAAGCAAAACGTTTTTTGTACGGGTTAAACCCTAAGATAAGGGCCATGGTATGGATGTGGAAACCATCGTCAGTAGTTGAAGCAGTTGAAAATGCTCATTACATGGAGGAGCATATGAGCTTAAACGGAGGTATGAGATAAACCAACATCCTAGATTCGTGGGGAAGGCCCCTAGGACTTTCTCCAGGGGATGAAGCTCTAGGCCACCTCCTTATGGAAATAGAGTCGCACCCAAAGAAGTTACAACATGTATTTTAATGACAGTGAGTGCAACATCCACTCATCGCCAAGGACGCAGGTAGGTCCAAGACCTTCTTAGGGAGCAACAAGTAGGGGCAGGGGCTCCAGTGAAAGGAACTCATTTCAAAGGCCTTCACAGGGAAGCACCCATGTTCCACCCCATGTTACTTGTTGGGGGTGTGGAGGACCTCATTACCAGTGTGATTGTACAGAGTCACAAGCAGGTTGTGCACATAGAGAAGGACATGCCCTGATGGGAAGAGCGGGTAGTAGCCACCAGATTTATGCAGTGGTTAATAATCGCCAGGTAGAGCATCAATCCACTGTGGTGGAGTTGCCAGGTATGCTAAATCATGTAAATGTTAAATTTTAGACACCATATAGGATGATGCGCCAGAACTTTGTGAGTTGCAGATGTAGTTGAAGGAACTACTTGACTTAGGGATAATAAGGCCGAGTGTCTTACCTTGGGGTGCACCAGTAATTTTTTTCAAGAAGAACGATCGTTCCTTACGACTGTGTATATATTACAGGGACTTGAACGGTGTGTTGAGGAAAATATATGAAATGATCTTACTCAAGCATTTTCAGATTTTTCTTGGCTAAATAAAAATAGACGGGAATATCACCCTATGTTTATAGCCATCAAAATTAATATCCTAACTCACAAGTATCAATTACAAGTGCTTAGGATGGTTTTTTATAAATAAAATCTTGCTGAAAAATTCATTATTTATGTGTTTTTTCTGAACATAACAAATGCTGAAATAAATATAGAGACAGAAGTAAAGACACCAAGTCGATAATCAAAACAGATGAGATATAAAGAAATTCTTTATTTCATTCCAATTCATCAAAGAGTCATTCTCTTTACAAAATTCCTGAGGAATTTTGGACCAAAGTCAAACTTATACGTCCCCGATAAAACATACAAAAGGACTTCTAACGGAAAATAAAAAAACTGAACTTGAAAAGATGGATCAACTTGTCACAGATTGTTGCCCACTCGACTCTACACAATAGCCTTTGTCAGTCATGAAAATTAATTCACAAACAGACAAGTCTACACAGACTATCAAAGATAGATCAACACCTATGAAAAACAAGTGTCTGAATGATGTAATTCAGCCATGAATCTTGTTGTCTACAATAAGACCCTGCTATCATAAAAAAAAATTAGGCCTTGAATAAATTAAGGAATGAATGAAAACTGAATTATCTCAACAAAAACTCAAAGAGAAGACCTTAGTATGTTTCTCCTTCTATTCTCCTATGTTCCTCCCTTTCCTTTTTCCTTTAAGCAAATTAGAATTGGTTGAAGTAGTTGAACTACTACCTTAATTAAGTTAACTAATGACTCAACCAACTTTTAGTTAAGGGGAAAAAGTAATAAATCATAATAAAGGTTTTAAATAAATAATAACTAATAGGTGGGACCCCTTGTGACTCCCTTTATCTTTTAACAATCATAACACAACTAGTTAATCAAACAAAACATCCTTCCTTGTGACTCCCATCATCACATTCATATTGACAATTTGTCTCAATGATAATTGAAATTATTTCCAAAAATATATTACCCATATATCCAAAAATAGTGTGTTGTCCAAAAAAATCAGAAGTCAATTATTCTCAAGCATCAAAATGTATAGAGAATCTTGGCCGTCTAGGGCCCCTGTTCCAATTACCTCTTCATCGGTTACCTCTGCCATGGCTACCTCGGCTAAAAAAGATCATTCATGTATGAATAATAGATTATCAAGTAGTTTCTTTAGCAACCATACATGACAACTCTTTTTTTTTTAAATATGAAATAAAATTTGGCTCAGTAACATATCATACTCATGCAATCCAATACATACAAATTGTTTAGTAGTTGTCAATGAGTATAGGCTGAACAAGGGTTATGGGATATGTGAGGGGTTGTAGTGAGTGAAAAAGTGTTAAGATGAGGGGGAAAATATCACGATTACTGTTCACAGACATCAAACAATCAACTGTAATGTAAACCAAAAAATATATATCACTGTAATCCATCCCTGCGATATTAAACTATCATAATACAAAATATCTCTTAACTGTAATTAAATTTAGGAACAGGGAGTGGATGATGAAAATGGGAAGGCGAGGGGATTGTAATGTGTGAAAAGTGAAATAATGGTAGGGAGAAGAACGAATATTGTTCGTAAAATTAATAAGGTAATCCATAAAAAAATTATGTATTTAATGCAAACAATCCAACACCAACTAAATAATTATTGTGATCAACTAACAATTGTTGTGTGTTAACATTTTCTCATTGTCCACATTTAAATCTTCAACACTTTTAATTAACACAATGTTTTCATACTCAGAATCAATATGCTTTTCAAAACATTCAGTAAAAGAACTTTGTTCCTTTCATTTCTTCAACAAAATTCCAATGACCACACAATCATTTGTTTCAACTTTGTTCAACATCAAAACCATCAACCACTTTCCATGATCATTTCCTCAAATCAAACACGGACACAACTTATTTTAAAATCGTGTATGATTCCATTTCTCTAGTCAATTTAACAATTAAATTACAATGAAACCATATTGTTATAAAACCCGTTCCCATCTTTGATGGTGCAATCAACGATACGATGCACGATATCCATAAAACATACACAACAGACAACCAAGTCTCTGACATTAAATCTCAAATATGTAATGATCCTGATTGAGACATATTAAACACACAACAACCACCAAAACAATTTATAGCATGTTGTAGGAACAACACAGACCACTAAAAACACAAATAACCTTTTTGTACATGTCTAATTGCTTCGAATCAAAACATCAAACAATGTTGAGTTATCAATCCAATATGAGGAAACAATTGTATGCCCAATTCCATTTCTCAAATAAACCAATTAAATCATGTTGAGATATCGATTCAACTATCAAAATGAATAATGTAGCGACCATATACCAATAATAACAACCACTGTCAGCTATTAACAGGGACGAGCCAACAATCAACCACTATCGACGATACTCCACCAACTCACAACAATCAACAATGTGCCCAACAGGATATAACTGACTTAATTCATCACATTCGGGCTTGACTAATCAAGGGTGGGCCTTGAGTAATCAAGGGTTTGATCGGTGGAACCAACACAGGGAGACTAGAGTCAACCACACTAATAGAAGGTGAGAACCCTTTAAGACAACACGATAGTCACACAAGCCATGTAACCAACAACTTGCAAGACAGGGTGACAGTTCACACCTAGTAAGATAGATTATGAACAGAGGAGCATAGGCTTATTACTGGTCAGTAATAACATCGAGAACACACATGGCATAACCCTCGTGGTTTTCCCCAAAAACTAAATAACGCTGATATAAATGCAAAGCTCAGGTAATAGAAACCAACCCTAAGCACACTTCTTGGCATAATAGCCACCATAACCAAATGTCCAGAGACCAATGATATAAAATGAGCCCACGATCAGGTGAAAAATGATATGCAGTGACCCAAAGGAGGTTCAAGAATTACACAGCAAAACCCAGAGAAACAATTACGACCGGGTATGGTTACAAGGATTGTGTGGAGACTACTGACAAGTCTGGACCGAATGAAACCTTCCAACAAAAACCCATAAATACAAAAGAGAGACTTCATGGCTTCCACCACACAGAATAATCAATGAAATCGTGACTTCAACCATCAAAGTTCAAATTTTCATTGAATAACACAAAACAACCATTCCAGAGAAACCCTAGAGTTTACATAGTTGTCATCCTCAAGAAAAACACAAACGGATACGTCACCGAGCCAACATATATTTCATAAACAGAGAAATTTCATGGATGGTGAAAAAAACATACATGTAACCAAATAGCCTTAAAAATGCGATCTTGGTCGAGTAGTTCCTTCCTCGCCTAAATATCGAAGCTTAACCACAACACAAAACAATTGAACAATAGCCAACCTAGGGTGACGGCTAGTGGGGAAGTATGGAATGATGTGCAGTAAATGCATGTCACTTCCATCCTCTCCTCATTCAATTTGTAGTACATGAAAACCAACCAAAACAATGCCATTAACCCCTTGTTATTAATTCGATGCATCGAAACTTGCCCACATTACTTGCCAAATGCACCATAAACCATATATCACATGCACCCCATATAACTCAATCAACTCGTACAACACTAACATTGCTAGTTAGGACTAACATCCATCTCTTTAATTCCAAATGCATATAGTATAGCATAGTATAGCATAGTTTCCTTTTCTTAGATTTATTCCAAGTCTCTTTCCATTGATTTGTTTCTTGTTATAACTAATATGTGTCTTGTGCTTGTGTGACACATGATGAATCATGGCTACAATAGCAATGTAATTACAGTAAACATGAACCATTTATAACATGGACTTTAGACTCTAGAGCAACAAGACCAACACATAACATGCACTATCCATCTGCCATTATGTCGCAAATAAAACCAAGATTTCATCATCAACATGTAGGACCCTGTAAGGAGTGTCGAACAACAACATAAATATCAAATAAGAAACTCATATGATCCTCCAATCTACAAGGGGGTCCCACCTACTAGTATTATATATGTATCATTAGCTTATAATAATAGGCTTTTAGCAATACTTTGCGGGCAAAATCCTCGTTGCGATTTTTATCGTCAACACCGTGCTACAGTGAAAAATAGGTACCCAATGCCATGGATATATGATCTCTTTGATCATATGAAATGAGCATCATTTTTCTCAAAACTTGATCTACGATCAGGGTATCACTAGTTAAGGATTAAGGAAGGCGATATTCCTATAACTTCCTTTCGAACTCGGTTTGGGCATTACAAGTTCGTTGTAGTACCTTTTTGTTTGACCAATGCACCAACAATATTCATGAGCCTCATAAATGGTGTATTCCAAAATTACTTAGACCAATATGTACAGGTCTTTCTGGATGATATCCTCATCTATTCCAAGAACAAAAGAGAACATGAAGAACACTTGAGAGTGGTGTTGTCATTCCTTAGAGAGAACAAATTGTATGGCAAGTTGTCGAAGTGTTCTTTCTTACAGAAAGAGATTCACTATTTAGGTCATATCGTTTCCGATGAAGGAATTTCTATGGACTCGAAAAAGGTGAAGGCCATTATGGAATGGAAAGTGCCGAAAAATGCTCATGAGGTGAGAAGCTTCATGGGGCTAGCTAATTATTATCAGAGATTTCTGGAAGGGTTCTTTAAGATAGAAAAACCCATCACCACCTTGCAGCGCAAGGGGGTCAGGTATGAATGGACAAAGGAATGCGATATTACATTCATCGAGCTTAAGAGGTTACTAACTAGTGCACCAATTATACGAGTGTCATATATGGAAAAAGACTTCACAAACTACACAGATTCCCCAAATCAAGGATTGGGGGTCATGCTAATGCAGGATGGGGGAGTGATAGCGTATGCATAAAAAAAGTTGAAGCAACATGAGGAGATTTATGCTACTCATGATTTAGATATGGCAGTTGTAGTGCTAGCTCTGAAGCTTTGGAAGCATTATCTAGTGGGGCAAAGATTTGAGATCAAAACATACCATGAAATCTTAAGGCATCTCTTCACTCAAAGGGATATGAATTCCAGGCAGAGGCGATGGAGTAAGTTTATGAGTGAGTACGATTTTGGAATTTCGTACATCAAGGGAAAAGAGAATGTGGTTGCAGATGCCCTGAGAAGGAGACCATGCGTCTTCTCCTTGGTTCCCTTAAAGGTTAATCTGAGGGAGCAAGTGTTGGGGAAGCTTCTTGGAGATAGTTGGTATTTAAAGGTTACTTTAGCCCTCCAGAGTGAGAGGCATTTAGAACCCAGGTATGAAGGATATAGCCTTGAAGTAGATGGATTTTCAAGAAATTAGGGAAGGATGTACATCCCTGAGGGTGGGGATATTTGAAGCATCATACTCAAGGAATCACATAGAGAACTTTATTGTGCGCATCCAGGTGTGAAGAAAATGTACGCAGGCATGAATGAGATTTTCTTTTGATTAGGTATGAAGCGTGATGTAGTCCATTTCATCACCAAGTTCCTTGAGTGTCAGCAAGTGAAGGTTGATCATCACCACCCAATAGGTCTCCTAAAACTGCATGATGTTCCTATGTACAAGTGGGAAGTCATTTCAATGGATTTCGTTGTGGGATGTTGGCCCTTGGTTCTAGAAGAAAGCAAAGATTAAGGCAGAAAACATGAAATGTGAAATGCACAGAAGACCAGTGACTAATACTGGGTCGAAGTGAGAAAAAGAGAAGAAAAGACAGAGAAAAGTAAGGGAAAGCAAGTTTTTGGATGAGGACATCGAGGACGACAAATCGACAAGGAAGACAGATCGTGGACAACTCAGCAAGCGGAAAAATCCACTGGTAGATGCTTCAAGCGCACCGCGAGAGAAAGAAGGAAAGACAAGCTGGCAAAGCCCTGAAAACACGGGTCAATTTGACCTAGGGTTTTTGTATCTAGGGTTTTGGCACTTAGTTTTCGGCCTAAGGCGGTCGATGAGCTATTTTAATGTTTAAATAAAGGTCAATAAGACTTGGGTTGGGTTGTTGTTATTGTCATTCAGAGTTCGATGATGTGATGATGAGTGATTGTTGTTATTACTGAGAGGGAAGTATTGTGCTGAGAGAGCATTATGTATTGTAAGATATTCAGTTGGGTGTGAATATCAACCCTCCAGCTGGGTGTGCAGGGAAGGGAGAAAGAGAGAAGAGAGAAAGAGAGAAGATATGTTAGCTAAGAGCACAGATAGGACTGCATGCTTCCACTTAATATATTATAAAGCCCAGTTCTGTAGAAGTAGACCTAGGGAGAGGGTGAACCACATACATCTTGTTGTTGTTTGTGATTGATTTTGTATTCTTTATCCTTTTGATATATGGTTGTTACATTATTGTGTTAGATCTGACAGATAAATGTGCAAAGTAGGTCAAAGTTGGTAACTAATACCTAGATACTGTGTTGTTGTTGTATTGGATCCACTTTACGTTTCCTCTGGTTGTAGACATCTGGTTCCTGCAACCCCCTATAGCTACTTTGGGTGAGACTTCATCTGCTTCGTAGGTGTTTCCAAAAGGGCCAGTAGTTAGGGCTTCTTGGTGCGCCATTAGAGCTGAACCCTGGGTCTACCCTTGTGCCAACAAATGGTTATGTTGCTAGGACTGGGATCTTCTTGAGGGAATGTCAAGGTGGTTTCCATCGAAGACAGATATTCAGAAGTGGATAGAAGAACAAGAAAAGAACTTCGCAGAAGCCCATAACAAGAACCCTAAGCTTAGCACCAAGGATTGGTTGGGAAGGTAAATCTTTACTGATATACACGAGATTTTCTTTGGAGGGATTCATAAGGAGCTATACGAGTGGTTAGTCAGGTTAGCAGATACCCAATTTGAGATCATATCTAGGCCACCTGTGGTTTGGATGCCGACGTTGATCAAGAAGGTAAAGAGAGTTGATAATGTCATGTCAAGAGCAGTAGATCACTGATTTTATAGTACCATCGTAGGGTATATCACTGAGTTTTCTATTGACAGAGTAGAGTCATATAGCCAAGCAGAAAGATATTTCTTTAAGGGACCTAGAGGAAAATTTTTACAATTTTAGAAGTTGAAGATCAAGATGCTATTGCATGAGAAGAACATATTGAAGATACAGTAGTGGGTCAGAATGAAAAGGCTAATGTTCAAAAATTCAGACAGAGACAACGACACAGAGATCGAACACACGTGCAGTGGAAGGACTTTCAGGGAAGTTCCTTGGGCGAACTTGTTTGAGCAATATCATGAACCTATTCTACAGGAAGAAGGGTTTTATAGTGGAGAAGAGGAAGAGCTACTGAACAAGGAACATTTAGGGTCTGTTGGGCCGAGAGAAGAAAAGACTGAAGAACCTCGTCGAGAAGAGCCAAAAACTTCAGGAACTGCGTCAGTTGTCGAAATAAGTGCTATTACACCCTTTGTTGTTTCAACAACATTAAGTAACCAAAGTAACCTAAGTTATCAGAACATTTAGAGCACTGGTACAAGTGGTTCAACACACGCTCAGTCAGGAAACCTAGGAAGATCTATGGAAGATGAGATGAGGTTACCCACCTTTAGGGGAGATGGATCTAAAGATCCTGATCAACACTGGTTTCAATATGAAGTTTTATGGAGTATTAAGAATGTCACCGACGAAGCTGTTAAACGAGCTCAGTTTAGTACTACCCTGAGAGACCACACATTAAGCTGGTACATGAAGATTTTCCAAGGAACTGCACAACCTAAACCGATGAATGAGATCAAGAATGTGTTGGTTTCAGAATTCAAGAAAACCAAGTCGGAGTCACAATGCATTACAGAGTTGAAAGAAATCAAGCAAAGAGTAGCTAAACCTGTTTGGGAGTTTGATCAGAGGTTTAAAAACTTAACGGGTCCACTGACTTTTTAGATCCCAGACGAGCAGAACAACTAATGGTTCATTGCTTCCCTCTTACCACACATCAGAGTCCCTTTGATGCAACAGAATATCACTTCACATGCTGAGGCACTGGATATTGCCATGAAGCTAGAATCAACCCCTATTGGAGAATCCAGCTCAGGTATGAGTCAAATTTTAAGTCAGTTAACTAGCTTATTACTGTAGGTCGAAGATATGAAAAAAGACAAGGGAAAAGATAAGAGAGAAGATATCTGGTGCATTAGATGAAAAATGGAAGGCCATGACAAAGAGCATTGTCCCATATTCCACGAGTACTTGGAATCTGGATCTCCGAGCCCTTTGAAGCAAGTTACCCTACCTTGGTGCAAGGTATGTAGAAATAACCATCGCCCTGGTGAATGCTATTACATGAAAAAATATGTTCAGACACCCACAAATCTATATTGCACATTCTGTAAGTCGGTAGGGCATGATGATAGGTATTGTAGGGCCTATGAACTCATGCATGAAAGGTCAAGGGACATATACAAAATTCAAGGCAAAGTACAACAATAAGGGAACACTACGCAGTATAATTCCCCAGGTAGAGGAAACTTCAACCCTCATGGTGGATTCAGAGGAAGAGGACAGGAAGGAGGTATGGGTCGAGGTCGAGGTCAGATCATTTGTTATAACTGCCCACAACCATGACATTTGGCAAGGGACTGTCAGAACCCTTGTACCACTTGCAGCTACTGCAACTCATTTGAACATGTCATAGAATATTTTCCTGCATTGTTAGCCAAACTTCAGCAAAGATGAGGAGGAAACTAGCAAGTACAACTAATCATAGAATAACCTCGCAGAGTGGATCCCAGAGTCATTGTTATCACTAGAGGAGGCGTTTCTACAGGATAAGACAAAGTGACTCTAGGGAAGACTACAGAACAATCAAGAGTCAGAAAAGATGTAGAGAAACAAGAGTTTGATCCAAAGAAAGAGAAATAGACATTTGAGAAAGCAAGAAAAGAATTCGGGAGAGATCAAGCTTCTTCATCAAAGGCTCAACTAGAAGTAAGAGAATATGGAATGCCTCTAGCATTTGATCAGTATGCTTCACCCAAAGAAGGAAAAGAGGTAAGTAAGATCATAGAATTTTTATGCAATTGCATTAAATTGATAAAGGATGAGAGCGTTGTACAAGAGCTACAAAACTTGATCAAACAGTATGAGATAGGAAAGATAGATCTTCTACTGAATAAAGCAGTACATCAACTATCCAAAAAGAGAAGGTCAAATAAGGAAATACACCTGAATGCTCAAATTGGAGAGTATGATATAGACTATGTGGTCCTCGACTTAGGGTCGGAGGTCAATGTCATGACAAAGAAGACCTGGGAACTGATGGGAAAACCTAAGTTGATCTATTCCCCCATCAGTCTTAGGATGGCCAATCAACAGGCTGTGAGCCCATTAGGAAGACTAGAACATGTCCCTATGGACATCGATGGGGTCAAAACATTTGTGGACTTCGAGGTGATTGAGATAGTCAATGAGAGTTGTCCTTACCCCGCGCTGTTAGGAATAGATTGGGATTTAAATAATTCTATTGTTGTTGACTTGAAGAAAATAAGAATGATGTTTGAAGGAGATGGCCTTAGGGTCATCGCACCTCTAGATACTGATGAAGGTCCCAGATACATAGATCCCATCAGAGAAAAATACCACGCATACAAATTGATAGCCAGACATCAGGATTACATTAATCCTACAACAGATGGAAACCTAAGTTGGCAAAGTGACAACGCATGTTCATCAAATTTAGAAGAAGCATTGGAGAATTGGCAGAACCAAATGTATGAAGTATCTACAAGGATATGTGCTATATTAACCAGAGAAGTTTGTTGGATCGACACAACAGTTAGTAACTTGCCCACTTTTGTTGGTCTAAATCATTTAGAAGATTTCTTGTTGGAATTTGAAGAAATTGTACCAATACAACAAAGATTGTTGGAACTGGATGAGACCTTGAAAGAAACTCCAACAAGATGGTGGGGGACAGACAAAAACAACATTACAAACTGGATACAATGTCGCACTTCCTCACAACTTTGATCACAGCTAGGTTTTCAGAACAAGTAGAAGGTTGTGAAGTTAGGTACATAGGTCAAAGATATCCGAAGGACCATGTATGAAGTTGCGAGGAAGCTTAGAGAAACATTCCTCAAGAGAAATGGGTGAAAAAATTCATTAACACGCTAGACACAACCCCTATCAATTGGTATCTTCAAGAAGAATTGTGCCTCATCACTGCGGATAGGGAAGGTATGACTCAGAACTTTGTAACTACCTTTTTATTTGAAATCCAATACCCTATAATGGATCAAGTGTTACAGATTGTAAGACAGAAAGTATTTGAGGAGACACCTATCCTCTCTTTGGAGCAAGAAGAGAACGAATGGATTGCGCCTCTTCAAAAATTGTAGGGCTGTTACAATATCAATGTTGATGAAGACGATGGTCCTAGGAAGGTGAACATTGCCAAAATAGAAGGATGAAGAGATATAGAAGGACCATGAGTTGAGCTACCTTTCATTGGAAAACCAATCAAAATAAAGAAAGTCAATATTGGAACAGAGCAAACACTGAAGCTTGCCAATGTTGGAGATTATTGGGATGCTGCCACTATTGACAAGATCACAGAGTTACTGTATGAATTTGAGGACTTGTTTCCAACCAAGTTCACTGATATGAAGGGAATTAAAGGGCCCGTGGGAGAGATGAAGATCCCCTTGAAGCCAAATGCAAGGCTAGTTAAACAGAGACCCTACAAATTGAATCCTAAATATAAGGAGAAAGTGAAGATTGAATTAGACAAAATGTTGGAAGCAGGACTCATAGAACCTATTGAAGAGTTAGAGTGGATTATCCCTATGGTGGTGTAGGATAAGAAGACTGGATAAATTAGGATCTGTGTAGATTTCAGGAAGCTGAATGATGCTTGTTTGCATGACCTATTCCCTACACCATTTACTGACGAAGTGTTAGATAACGTGGGAGGATAAGAGGTCTACTCCTTCACCGATGGATTTTTAGGATACCATCATATTACTATTGCCAAGGAAGATCGTCACAAGACCACATTTTCCACAGAGTGGGGATCCTACCAATATACAGTGATGTCGTTTGGATTGAAGAATGCGCCAACCATCTTTTATAGGGTGGTGGTCGAAGCATTCAAGGAGTTTTTACATAAATTTCTGGAAGCATATTTTGATGATTGGACTGTTTCTAGTTTGTTGCAAAATCATATTGACTGCTTAAGACTAATGTTGGATAAGTGCAAGCAATGTCAGATTTCCCTGAACCTGAAGAAGTGCATCTTCTTTTCACCCTTTGGAGTGTTGTTAGGCCATATTGTGTGTAAGCAGGGATTGCTGGTAGACCCATCTAAGATTGCTATTATAGTTGATTTTCCCCCTCCTACTTCAGTCAAACAACTGTGCACTGCACTGGGACATACTGGATACTACAGGAAGTTCATTAAAGGATATGCACATATCACAACACCCATGGAGAAGATTTTGAAGAAAGACTGTCAGTTTCATTGGACAGAAGAATGCCAAAAGAGCTTTGACACACTGAAACAGAAAATGGTTATTGCACCTATTCTGGTTTTCCTAGATTGGAGCAAAGAATTTCATGTGCATGTTGATGCATCTTCTATCGCATTAGGAGAAGTTTTATCACAACCAAGAATTGGAGACATTGACCACCTGTTAGCCTTTGCTAGCAGGAAGCTATCAACAACTGATATTAAATACACCACCACTAAGAGAGAAGGATTAGCCATGGTGAATTTCATGTGATGCATCTTCTATCGTCACTACTTGTTGGGAGGACACTTTAAAATGTTTACTGATCACTCCGCGCTGAAGTACCTAGTCAACAAGCCAATGTTGGGGGGAAGAATATGCAGATGGCTTTTGTTATTTAAGGAATATGATTTTGAGATCGTGGTTAAGCCAGGGAGAATGAAAAAATGCCCCGACTACTTGTCGAGGTTGGAACATGGTGAGGAACCTACTAATTTGGAGGATACACTGCTGGATGCACAGTTGTTGGCCATTAGAAAGATTGATGATCACTTCATCGAGATAGTCCAGTTCCTGTCAATAGGAATGATACCTAGTGAATATACAATCACCCAGAAGAAACAGTTGGTAGTACATGCCGCAAACTTTTCACTTATAGCTGGACAGCTATATAAGATGGGACCCAATGAGATCTTGAGGAGATGTGTTATGGAAGGAGAAATACCACTGATTTTAGAAAAATCTCATGAAGGCATCATAGGTGGACACTATGTAGGCAAAGAAACAATGCAGAAGGTTCTTAGAGCTAGCCTTTGGTGGCCCACTTTACACAGAGATGATAAAGACTACTACAGAGCCTGTGATGTATGCCAAAGAGTTGGGAAACCATACATAAGATATGGCATGCCATTAGCACCCCAACTAACCTTACAAGAATTTGAGAAATGGGCCATTGATTTTGTGGGACCTATAAACCCACCAGGAAAGTACACAGTAGCAAGGTACATAATCACTGCGAAAAAGTACTTGACTAGATGGGTCGAAGCAAGAGTAGTTAAATATTGTAGTGCAACTAAAACTATGCGCTTCATATTTGATGACATCATAACTAGGTTTGGATTGCCGAAGATCCTTCTAAGAGATCAAGGAACACATTTAATTAATAAAACCATTGAAGCCTTGATTGAAGAATTTGCAGTTCATCATCAGAAGAGCACACCTTACCATCAACAAGTGAATGGTGTTGGAAAACTGAGAGGGGGGGGTGAATTAGTTGTCACTGTGCTTAAACAATAATACTTCTTTTAAAACTCTTTGCAGAAACACTGAATGATGATCACAATAATGCAGGGAAATAAACAATGGCACATTTGGCATCAGTCACATATATGAGAAACACAGAGACGGATATTTCCCGAGGAAACCCATACAGGGTAAAAACCTCTTTTTCTTTATATGATAAGTAATAATTACATTCATTACATTATCATACATATGAGCACCAACTCATAATGAGGCTACAACCTCTGTTTTGCAAGCTGCAACTTGCTGAGAGCACCAACTCTCTATTTTCTCTAGCACCCACTAGAAGGAAGCACCAACTCCCTGGTTTCTCTAGCACCAACTATAAGGAAGCACCAACTCCCTGAGTGTTTCCAGCACCAACTGGATGGAAGCACCAACTTCCAATCATACAGGCACCAACCTGTATAACAGAGAACAAGAGTTCTCTCTTGCACCACCCTGCCACCCTAGTTTCTCTGGCTACAACCAGATGGAAGCTACAACTCCATGTGTTCAAGCACCCACTTGAACCTATGAGGGAAACAGTCCTCCCTAGCACCTCCCTTCCACCCTGAAATATAAATCTTTGCTACTGAAACTTATTAGAGTGATATAATGTTCAACAATGGCTTACCAGACTCATCATTGTTCTGCTGCATTTCGTTACTCTGTCTGCATCATTGCCTTCCTGCACACATCACTTGCGCTGTCTATTCTTCTGCCTTTTATGCTCTGTGCGCCATACCCATTCACTACACAGATCCTCTTCTGTTCAATTCAGTTGTTGCACTCTCCTCCTTCTTCACACATGAATCACCTTCACCAACAACAACCACAGCAACAACAAACACTTCTCTTCTTTGTACCATGTATGTATAGCTTCTGTGCATCTTGTGCATGTAATATTCGCCATTCCTCTGCATGCTCATACCACGCCAATCTACTCCACATCTCAAGTGCTCTACGTGATCATCAGCGTGACTCTTCAACTTCTCTGGCAGTTTTCCCACGCGTTCAACATCACCATATGTTGTACTGATATTCCTCAGCCTCTCTGGTAGTTTGAGACTCTTGGTCTTCTCTTTGACAGTCGAGCTCACCTTCTCTGTTTCAGTTATAGACTTCAACGCTCATCCATCTGTCACTCCCTTCTAAGAATAGTCTTCCTTCACTGGACGAAGCTGGGAGACTCTTCATCTCCTCTGGCGATCACACAGAGGTCTCTTCGAATTCTCTAGCAGACATCATCAATGGTTTCTGGCAGTTTCACTGCGTCGTGCATCAGTAGCCCTCCGATCTCCTTCAGGTTTATCTGCGTCGTTGGATGAAATTTATTAATATTGCCTTTAAATCGGGTTTCGGCATTTCAGCATTCCTATGCCCAGCTGTCTTGACACTTCAAGTCGCGATCTCCGAAACTTCGATACAGAGCTTTTCTATGCTAGCTCCTTCCTCTATATGACTAAGGTCATAACCAAGCACCTATGCAAAAAGTGCTTTTTCGCGAATTCGCGTTTCATAAATCTGGAGATGAGGCATATCGAATTTCCAAGTCGCGATCTCCGAAACCCCGAAATGGAGCTTATCTATACTGACTCCTTCCCTTCTCATGACTAAGGGTTGTGACCACAATCTTATGCATAAGGCGCTTTCACGATCTTGCATCTCGTTGTTCCTTAGGTGGAGGTTCTTGTCACTCCAAGTCGTGATAGGTGAAACTTTGAAAGGGAGCTTTATGGTTCTCTGATCTTTCACCACGCGTCCTCTTGATCCAACGGTCCACATCTTTTGGTGTATTGATGGTCAGGATATTTTCATGATCTCGTATCTCGTTGATCCTTAGATGGAGGTGCTCGTAACTCCAAGTTGCAATAGGCGAAACTCCGAGATGGAGCTTTATGGTGCTCTGTTCTTTCGCCACACGTCCTCTTGATCCAACGGTCCATGATTAAATTGCGATTTAGCATATCGCGATTTCAACATTCCTGTGGTGAATGTTCTTTGACAACTTAAATACTCGATCCTCGAAACTCTGACATAATGTAAGTCTGCTGACGTCACATGTGTTAAACACTTGACATGTGTCACCCTGATTTGTGACTTACATGTGCTTGAAATGTTGAATCAGTCTGACACTTGTCATTACCTGGTTGTGCCATGTGTTCCTAGCTGACGTGGTTTGCTGACGTGAGTCGGATCGACGGTCTAGATCTTATCTTGATCTGACGGCTGCGATTAAATAGTTATATCGCATATGGCGATTTCGAGATTCCTGATGTTAATAATCTTTGACATGTTTAATACTCGATCTGCGAAACACCTGAATTGACTGGGATCAACGGTCCACATAACACCCTGAGATGGACGGTTCTCTTGCTTTCGAGATTTTGTGATCCCTCTACTCCTTGCACTTTAAAGATCGTGCAGGTTCTCCTCGATCCAACGGTGGTCGGACCCTGCGCTCGGATCTAACGCCCGAGATCTATCCTCCATATCTGCGTGCTCCTCTTGTCTACATTGAGATCTGAACGTCATCGTTCTGTCGGGAATTTTGGATGGGATCCAATGATCAGAAATACTTCACAAACTTTACAAGACTTCATCATGCCTGATCAATGTTGTGTTTCCTTCGATCATTCGATCTTCCTGGACTTATCTTCTATTTGCCTGTTGATCATCGCTGCTGTACTCAAGCCATCATTATTGCTATACTTTCCATCAATGACAAGCTTACACTACCCATTAAACATTTGCCAACAATATCCCCCTTTGGCATTGATGGCAACTAAGGCACCCGAATTCTTTTCTCCCCCTTTGACATCAATGTCAAAGAAGAGACATGCTCCCCCTGAGCGATTGCAATAATTTTAGGAGGCATTAGATATTTAGACAATACACAACTCCCCCTAACAAGATCGACTCGTTAGGTGTGAAACAAAATGACACCCAACTTCTGTCTGAGATATTCAAACGGTGTCTTGGCCA
>SNQJ01S0002840.1:481831-502195 GCA_010110895.2 Picea sitchensis
TCCTAAGGCCATTAGGTATGTTCTCATTCTAACCTTCCAGAAGGAAAAATTTGTTCCATCAAATAGAGGAGGCCTAGTGATTGAAGTCCCTTCATGGCTTGTCATGTTTAAGCTCTAGGATCTACCCTTAGATAAAAGGGGGTCGGCTCTGATACCAATTGTTGGACAACTGAGAGGGGTGGGTCAATCAATTGTCACCGTGCTTAAACAATAATACTTCTTTTAAAACTCTTTGCAGAAACACTGAATGATGATCACAATAATGCAGGGAAATAAACAATGGCACATTCGACATCAGTCACATATATGAGAAACACAGAGACAGATATTTTCCGAGGAAACCCATACAAGGTAAAAACCTCTTTTTCTTTATATGATAAGTAATAATTACATTCTTTACATTATCATACATATGAGCACCAACTCATAATGAGGCTACAACCTCTGTTTTGCAAGCTGCAACTTGCTGAGAGCACCAACTCTCTGTTTTCTCTAGCACCCACTAGAAGGAAGCACCAACTCCCTGGTTTCTCTATCACCAACTAGAAGGAAGCACCAACTCCCTGAGTGTTTCCAGCACCAACTGGATGGAAGCCCCAACTTCCAATCATACAGGCACCAACCTGTATAACAAAGAACAAGAGTTCTCCCTTGCACCACTCTACCACCCTGGTTTCTTTGGCTGCAACCAGATGGAAGCTACAAATCCCTGTGTTCAAGCACCCACTTGAACCTATGAGGACAACAGTCCTCCCTAGCACCTCCCTTCCACCCTGAAATATAAATCTTTGCTACTGAAACTTATTAGAGTGATATAATGTTCAACAATGGCTTACCAGACTCATCACTGTTCTGCTGCAGTTCGTTACTCTATCTACCTCATTGCCTTCCTGCACACATCACTTGCGTTGTCTATTCTTCCACCTTTTATGCTGTGTGCGCCATACCTATTCACTGCACAACTCCTCTTCTGTTCAATTCAGCTGCTGCACTCTCCTCCTTCTTCACACATGAATCACCTTCACCAACAACAACCACAACAAACTCCAACAACAACAGCAAACACTTCTCGTCTCTGTACCGTGTATATATAGCTTATGTGCATCTTGTGCATGCAATATTCACCATTCCTCTGCATGCTCATACCATGCCAATCTCCTCCACATCTCAAGTGCTCTGCGTGATCATCATCGTGACTCTTCAACTTCTCTGGTGGTTTTCCCACGCGTTCAACATAACTGTATGGTGTACTGAGATTCCTCGGCCTCTCTGGCAGTTTGAGACTCTTCGTCTTCTCTGTGACAGTCGAGCTCACCTTCTCTGTTTCAGTTACAGACTTCAACACTCATCCATCTGTCACTCCCTTCTAAGAATAGTCTTCCTTCACTGGATGAAGCTAGGAGACTCTTCATCTCCTCTTGCGATCACACAAAGGTCTCTTCGAATTATCTAGCAGACGCCATCAATGGTTTCTGGCATTTTCACTACGTTGTGCATCAGTAGCCCTCCAATCTCCTTCAGGTTTATCTGCGCCATTGGATGAACTTTATTAATCTTGCCTTTAAATCAGGTTTCGGCATTTTGGCATTCCTATGCCCAGGTGTCTTGACACTTCAAGTCGCAATCTCCGAAACTTCGATACAGAGCTTTTCTATGCTCACTCCTTCCTCTATATGACTAAGGTCATAACCAAGCACCTATGCAAAAAACGCTTTTTCACGAATTCGCGTTTCGTAAATCTGGAGATGAGGCATCTCGACTTTCCAAGTCGCAATCTCTGAAACCCCGAAATGGAGCTTATCTAGACTGACTCCTTCCCTTCTCGTGACCAAGGGCTGTGACCACAACCTTATGCATAAGGCACTTTCGCGATATCGCATCTCATTGTTCCTTAGGTGGAGGTTCTTGTCACTCCAGGGCACGATAGGCGAAACTTCGAAAGGGAGATTTATGGTGCTCTGATCTTTTTCCACGCGTCCTCTTGATCCAATGGTCCACATCTTTTGATGTATTGACAGTCAGGATCTTTTCGTGATCTCGTATCTCGCTGATCCTTAGATGGAGGTGCTCATAACTCCAAGTTGCGATAAGAGAAACTCTGAGATGGAGCTTTATGGTGCTCTGATCTTTCGCCACGCATCCTCTTGATCCAATGGTCCATGATTAAATCACGATTTAGCATATCGCGATTTCGACATTCCTGTGGTGAATGTTCTTTGACAACTTCAATACCCGATCCTTGAAACTCCGACATGATGTAAGTCTGTTGACGTCACATGTGTTAAACACCTTCCACGTGTCACACTGATTCGTGCCTTACATGTGCTTGAAATGTTGAATTAGTCTGACACTTGTCATTACCTGGTTGTGACACGTGTTCCTAGCTGACGTGGTTTGCTGACGTGAGTCGGATCGACGGTCTAGATCTTATCTTGATCTGACAGCTATGATTAAATCGTTATATCGCATATCGCAATTTTGGGATTCCTGATGTTAATAATCTTTGACATGTTTAATACTCGATCTGCGAAACACCTAAATTGATTGGGATCAACGGTCCACATAACACCCTGAGATGGACGGTCCTCGTGCTTTCGAGATTTTGTGAGCCCTCTACTCCTTGCAATTTAAAGATCGTGCAGGTTCTCCTCGATCCAACGGTGGTCGGATCCTGCGCTCGGATCTAACGCCCAATATCTATCCTCCATATCTGCGTGATCCTCTTGTCTACATTGAGATCTGACGGTCATCGTTCTGTCGGGAATTTTGGATGGAATCCAACAATCAGAAATACTTCACAAAATTTACGGGACTTCATCATGCCTAATCAATGTTGTGTTGCCTTCGATCATTCGATCTTCCTGGACTTATCTTCTATTTTCCTGTTGATCATCGTTGTTGTACTCAAGCCATCATTACTGCTGTACTTGCCATCGATGACAAGCTTACGCCACCTGTTAAACATTTTCCAACAAATGGGACAATTGAAGGGTTCAATAAGATATTGGAAACAACGCTAATGAATATTTGCGTGTGAAAAAAGATGATTGGGATTTAAGAGTACTAGTAGTACTATGGGCCTATAGAACCACTTGCAAGAAGATAACAATGCAGACCCCCTTTAAGTTGGTTTATGGTCTATAAGCATTTGTCTCGATGGAATATTTGGTCCCTAGCTTAAGAATCACAACCTTTACAAATATGGATGACACTGGCCCTGTTCAAGAGAGGCTCGCACAGTTGGTCGAAATAGAGGAAGACCGATTCATTGCAAGATTCCATCAGCAGGTGCAGAAGGAAATAGAAAAGGCCTACCATGACAGGCATATTGTGATGTCACGTTCCCAAGAGTAGGCCAGCAGGGAGTGACTTAGTAGTCTATATGTTCCCATAGACTATATTCAGGCACAAATAGGGAACAAGATGGAGAAATAAGGAGGAATTGATGGCTAAACGATGAATTAAGCCAAAATAGTTAGGAAAAGTCACTTAAGCCTAAGTCAATGAAGAATTAGAATGAAAAGGTGTTAAAGGGGGACTTAATTAATTAATTAATCACTTTAGGAGGAAAAGAGCCTAGCTTAAGTGAGGTCAATGGTGAATTAGATTGGGAAAGGTATAAAGGGAGGAATTTGACCTAATTCCTCATTATGCATTGTTATGATTTGATGNGGAAAGGTATAAAGGGAGGAATTTGACCTAATTCCTCATTATGCATTGTTATGATTTGATGTTGAGAGTTCCCAGAGGAGGAGGAGAGCCGACCTTATTGTTTTGTGGATTTCTGGAGGAAACCACCACCATTGATTGGTTTCAGTGTTGAGAGAAACACCCTAGCCCATCAGAGATACCATCCAGGTATTTCATCGTACTTTTCAGGAGTATCCATTGCAGAGTGCGCAGCTCAGCCAGTGAAGGCGCAAGTCAGTTTGAGGGTTTGGAGAGCTGCACGAGATCCATATTCAGATTGTAGTTTCCTTCCAACCCATTTGAGATCCAGCCAGGGCACTTCTATTGAGCCATCTATCGTCAGATTCTGATGGTGGAATCTTGCATATCGACTCATTCAGCCATTTAGGGCGCAACTCTTCTGGACAGACATTTGGTGTTGCATGCAGAGTTTCAGAGCAGATCCAGACAAATCCTTCCAACCCATTTCCTTATTTGGCAAGAAGATCGTTTTGAGCCATATAGAAGCATATTCCATTAGTGGAATCCTTTGCGGTGCATCTAATTCTCCAAGAGGTGCGCAAACCACCCAGGGGTCCAGATCTAGTGCCTTAGAGACCAGATTCGAGATCCAGCACTCACCCATTTTAGTATAGAGGCCAGGGTGCTTCTTTTGGAGAATTTTCCAGCGTATTTCGATGGTCTGAACTTTCGGACGAGTTTCCCAGCTGGTAGCGGTCACTGTACTTCGCCGAAATCACATATTTTCGCTGATCTATCCGTGCATGCATTAGATCTGCTATCAAATTCTGATCACAGGTATTTTCATGTTATTTGATTGTATTCCAGTGTTGATCCATGAGATCTGGCTGACGTTTAAACCATAAATATGCAACATGCACATGCAATAACCCACATGCACATGCAATAACCCACATGCACATGCAATAACCATCAAGATCTCAAACATACAACTAAAATGCATCCAGAAACCCCTAGTGTATTAGATCTGCAAGACAGAATAATAGATCAGTAGCAAATATCTTGATCAATAGGATTAAGGATATTTCAGTGGTATCAGAGATTTAGTCCTACCAGCCTGTGACTAAAGACAACAAATACAATAGAAGAACCAGATGGCCGTGAGAACGTAGGTGACAAATATGTCACTTACAACAAGTGCAGGGAAAGAAGGGATAGGCCTAACTTTCCTCCCTTCCCTCCCAGTTCAGAGGAAGAGGAAGAGGCACACATAGAAGTAGAGAGAAGAGCAGATCGTGAGGCTGAGTGCGAAGCAGGGAGGAGGCTAGGTGACAGATATGAGCGACCAGAAGGTAGTGGTAAGGCTCCCATGGATCCATACGTAGCCTTCATGCAGGTTATCAGTGATATGCTAGCTAGTCAGCGGACCATGTCTCAGTATTTGGCTTAGGTAGTGGATAGACTGGCTATGGTAGACATCCCAGGCACACAATCCCCACATGCAGCACACGGGAACTCAGGGGCAGGCAGTAGACCCCAATCACCCACTCGCACATATACCTCTGTGAGTAGGATTCCACGTTCATTGTTTCCCAATTTCTAGAGGGCATCCCTGGTAGAAGCACAGATACCGATAGCACAAAGACCGCCCACTCATGCAGAGGACATTGTAGAGTATCGGAGAGAGTATGCAACCTTGGGCCATGACTTTCATCAGGATATGACCTTAGTCGAGTATTGTGGACTCAGACTCAGGAACTGTCGTAGAGAGCCATAGAGAGGAGGGCAACAGTAGCAGGGGCATAACATTGACTTCATCAGAAAACTTGGTAAACTCACCATACCTTCTTTTCACAGATCGTCCAAATGCACCGCCAGAGCTTGGGTACAAAAACTAGACACCTACTACAAGCTCAACCAGATGACCAAGTTAGAGGCCATCAGTTTCGCCACCCTACACTTGGAGGGTGAGGCACACGAGTGGTGGTATCACAGATTGGTGACATTGGGTCACAATCGCATCACCTCCTACAGAGAGTTCATAGAGAGACTCATGGATAGATTTGATAGGAGGGATCCATAGATCCATTTTAGAGATCTTGCCCAGTTGATACAAACTGACAAAGCAGAGGCATTCATCTCAGAGTTCTAGAGGGTAGCAGTGGCAGTGACAGACATATCTGAGCCCCAATTGGTCATGCTATTCACATAAGGGCTCACAAAACCCTTGAGAGGATGGGTGAAGGCCTACCGGCCTCATACCTTGAAGGATGCCATCTGACGCACTAGAGATTTGGCGGATTCAGTGCCAAAAACTAAACCCTTCACCAAACCCTTTGTACCACAGACAGATAAGGATCAAAAGAATCTTCTAAGGGAATCGAAGGGCAAGCCCAAGTTGGATGATGATACACAATGAGAGTTGATGAGGAAGAATCTTTTCTTCTCCTGTAGAGACCCTTGGGTCCCTGGGCATAGATGCATGGGGAAGGGACATATCCACTATATTGAAGTGGAATCAGGAAGTGAGGAGGAGGATGAGGATATTCAAGCACCGACAGATAGTGATTCAGAGATTGAGACCACTCATGAGCCAGAGAAACAACTAAAGAAACCTCAAATACCGGTAAGGGCACAACCCCAGGAGGAGGAAAAACCTCGTAGAGAGGTGAAAGGGGGAACCATAGACACCCTCTCAGGCTCAAGGGCCTTGTACAAGGGTAACGCATGACAAATTTAGTTGATGGTGGGGCCACCCACAAATTCATAGATGCATCCTTAGTAGCCAGGAGGGGGTTACGCATATAGGAGTTTGAGGGATTCCATGTGGCAGTGGCTGATGGATACACGATGACATGCTTGGACAGGATCCCTGAATTAGAGGTCAAACTAGGCAACTACACCCTAACTGACACATTCTATGTAGTTCACCTATCAGATACTGATGTCGTGTTAGGGGTACAGTGGTTATATTCATTGGGGGAGATTGGGTTCAACTATCAGACGTTGACCATGAGCTTCAGAGATGCCAGTGGATCGAGAGTTGTGTTGAGAGGCATGTCTACAGGGGCAGCTCGAGTAGTATCGTCAAAGAGGATGGAGCAGATCTTTCATCATGGTGATGTGGCTTACACAACAAAGTGTTTGATCACCATGCGAAAGGACTCAAAGGGTAGGGAGAAGTACCATCCACAGATCAGAGAGATTCTGGGACGTTATGAGCCAGTATTTGGGCCGATACTACCAGGGAGACCGCCAGATAGGGGTTTTGAGAACATGATTGAGTTAGAGGTAGGGGCTACATTGGTGATTACAACACCCTATAGGCACCCCAATAAATTTAAGGATGAAATTGAGAAAGAAATCAAAGAATTGCTCGCTATGGGGCACATCAGGCCCAACATGAGTCCTTTTTCATCTTCAGTCGTCCTGGTACTGAAGAAGGATGGCATGTTACAAATGTGCATCGATTACAGAGTGCTCAACAAGAAAATGATCAAGAAACGTTACCCCACTCCATGCATAGATGAGCTGATGGATGAGTTACATGGGGCAGTCTTCTTCACTAAGATTGATCTACGCTCAAAATACCATCATATCAGCATCAGGGAGCAAGACATTGAGAAGACAATGTTCTGATGCCATTTTGGACACTTTGAGTTCTTGGTCATGCCGTTTGGACTAACCAACACACCAGCCACTTTCCAGTCTTGCATGAACCATATATTTAGAGGACAGTTGAGGAAGTACCTTCTGGTATTCTTCGACGATATATTGATCTACAACAAGACATGGGATGAGCATTTAGCACATTTGGGGAAGGTCTTGGATATTATGTAGGCACAATATTTATATGCCAAGGAATCCAAATGTGAATTTGGCATGAGGGAACTATTGTACTTAGGGAATATCATCAGTGGGAAGGGAGTACAGGTTCACCAGGAAAAGATCAGGGCCATTGTGGATTGGCCAATGCCCAAGAATCTCATGGAGCTAAGAGGATTATTTGGGTTATGCAGTTACTACAGGCGGTTCGTCAAGGGTTTTTCACAGTTGGGAGCACCACTCACAGACTTGACCAAGAAGGGTGCTTTTCATTGGATAGAGGAGTCACAACAGAAATTTAACAAAATGAAGGAGGTTATGAGCACATACCCTGTTCTATCCCTTCTAGACTTTTCACAACCGTTTGTCTTAGAGTGTGATGCATCAAGGGTGGGGATTAGAGTAGTATTGATGCAGGGGGGCCACCCCATTGTGTTTCAGAGCAGAAAGCTCAATGAGTTGGAGAGACTCTATCCTATTTACGACAAGGAGATGCTAGCGATCATGCATGCCTTAACCAAATTCAAGCAGTATCTTGTTGGCAACAGGTTTGTAGTGAAGACTGATAATAATAGTCTCAAGTATTTCCTTGATCAGAAAGACCTCAGTGAGAGGCAGCAGAAGTGGGTCTCAAAGATCCAAGACTTTGACTTTGACATTGAGTATGTCAAGGGAAAAAGGAATATCGTGGTAGATGCCTTGTCCAGGAAGCCAACATGATGTTCGATGATGGACATTTGTACAGATTGGAAAGCTCATTTGTTGGCGGAATACTCCAAAAACAAATTTTCTTGTGAGGTGATGGACGGACAAGTGATTGATGATAGATATTGGGCTCTTGATGACATCATTTTCTACAAGGACCGGATCTACTTGATTCCAGGATCCACCCTGAAGGGGAAAATTCTGAAGGTATGTCATGATTCGCCTACAGCAGGGCATCATGGGTACTTCAAAACATATAGGTAGATTATGGAGAGATTCTCATGGAAGGGTATCAAGGATGATGTGCTGAAACACATACGAGAGTGAACGACTTGTCAGCAGAACAAGTTCGAGAAAACACACCCCGCAGGGATACTACAACCTCTACCCATTCCAGAGCAAAAATGGGAGAGCATTTCCATGGATTTCATTATAGGCCTCCCTAGTGTGGAGGGCAAGGACTGTATATTTGTGGTGGTCGATAGACTGACCAAATTTGCACATTTCTTTGCCATACCCACAGACTACAAGGCCATCCAGGTAGAAGAGGTTTTTTTCAGGGAAGTATTCCGATTACACGGGTTACCCAGGCAGATAGTCACTGATAGGGATGGGCACTTCATCAACGCATTTTGGCAGGAGATTTTCAGATTGACAGGCATAGATCTAGCCACGAGTACCAGCTACCACTCACAGACAGATGGGAAGACATAGATCATCAACAAATGGGTGGAAGGGTATCTGAGGAACTATGTGGGGGGGAAACAACGCACTTGGGTGAGATGGCTACATATGGGTGAGTATTGCTACAACACAACTTACCATATGTATATCAGGATGTCACCGTTCAGGGAATTGTATGGATACGATGCACCCTCCTTTATAGAGACTGTGTTTGGGGACAACAGGGTCCCAGGGGCCAAGGATTGGGTGGAGGAGAGTTAGAGGATTATTCAACCTGTAAGGGAGAACTTGTAGTCAGCTCAAAATCAACAAAATATATATACAGACCGACACAGAGTTGAGCTTAGTTTTGAGGTAGGGGATTTGCTTTTTCTGCGATTACAGCCATACCGACAATCCTCCTTGAAGAGGAGCAGAGTAGAGAAGCTGGAGCTGAAGTTCTACGGGCCATACAGAGTCATCAGGAGGATAGGCGAGGTGGCATATGAGCTAGAGCCACCGGAAGGTAGCAAGATTCATAACGTCTTTCACGTCTCTTGCCTTAAAAAGGCTGTGGGACAACAGGTTATCATTTCAGAGGAGTTGCCACCCTTGGATGAGGAGGGTCAGTTGGAGCTAGTGCCAGAGGAGGTACTAGAGCAGAGAGAGCCTAGATTGAGGAGCAGGATCATCAAAGAGTGCTTGGTTAGATGGAGAGGTCTTCCAGTGGAGGATGCCACATGGGGGGGAGAGCATATCTTACAACACCTAGGATTGATGTTGCTTGAGGACAAGCAATCTCGGGAAGGGAGGACTGTGATGTCACGTTCCCAAGAGTAGGCTAGCAGGGAGTGACTTAGTAGTATATATGTTCTCGTAGACTATAGTTAGGCACAAACAGGGAACAAGATGGAGAAATAAGGAGGAATTGATGGCTAAACAATGAATTAAGCCAAAATACCTAGGAAAAGTCACTTAAGCCTAAGTCAATGAAGAATTAGAATGAAAAGGTGTTAAAGGGGGACTTAATTAATTAATTAATCACTTTAGGAGGAAAAGCGCCTAGCTTAAGTGAGGTCAATGGTGAACTAGATTGGGAAAGGTATAAAGGGAGGAATTTGACCTAATTCCTCATTATGCATTGTTATGATTTGATGTTGAGAGTTCCCAGAGGAGGAGGAGAGCCAACCTTACTATTTTGTGGATTTCTGGAGGAAACCACCACCATTGATCGGTTTCGGTGTTGAGAGACACACCCTATCCCATTGGAGATAGCATCCAGGTATTTCACCGTACTTTTCAGGAGTATTCATTGCAGAGTGCACAACTCAACCAGTGAGGGTGCAAGTCAGTTTGGGGGTTTGGAGAGCTGCACGAGATCCGTATCCAAATTGCAGTTTCCTTCCAACCCATTTGAGATCCAGCCAGGGTGCTTCTATTGAGACATCTATCATCATATTATGATGGTGGAATATTTCATATCGACTCATTCAACCATTTAGGGCACAACTCTTCCAGACAGACATTTGGTGTTGCATGCGGAGTTTCAGAGAAGATCCGGACAAATCCTTCCAACCCATTTCCTTATTTGGTGAGATGATCATTTTGAGCCATATAGAATCATATTCCATAGGTGGAATCCTTTGGGGTGCATCCAGTGCTCTAGTAGGTGCGCAAACCCCCCAGGGGTCCAGATCCAGTGCCTTAGAGACCAGATTCGAGATCCGACACTCACCCATTTCAGTCTAGAGTTCAAGGCACTTCTTTTGGAGTAGTTTCTAGTGTATTCTGATGGTCTGAATTTCCAGATGAGTTTCCCAGCTGGTAGCAGTTACCGTACTTCGTCGGAATCACATATTTTCGTCGATCTATCCGTGCATGCATCAGATCTACTATCATCTTCTGATCACGAGTATTTTTATGTTATTTGATTGTATTCCCATGTTGATCCATGAGATCTGGATGATGTTTATAATAATATTTACGGTAGGATATTGTATTTCCATGCTCGAACCGTATAATACATGATATTGGGTAGTTGATGTTCTTTACTTCTACATGCATCCTTTATATGTTGTTTAAACCATAAATATGCAACAGTCACCTGCAATAACCAACATTCACATGAAATAACCCACATGCACACATAATAACCATCAAGATCTCAAACATATAACTAAAAGCCATCCAGAAACCCCCAGTGTATCAGATATGCAAGACAAAATAATAGATCAGTAGCAAATATCTTGATCAGCGGGATCAGGGATATTTCACATATCAAGAAGAAATCATTTAAGCAAGGAGATCTGGTACTCGTATACGACAACAAATTCATGAAGCATCTAGGTTAGTTTAGAACCCATTGGATGGGACCATATGATATTGTCTATGTTACAGAAGGAGGAGTTGCACAGTTGAAGACTTTGAATGGAGAATGGAAGGAAGGATTGGTGAATGGTAGTCGGTTGAAATTGTACTATAACAACCAGCTGCCTCGCAACTCTCGGTAAAAACAGAAGGAGAAAGGATCTAGGTACCAGGCACAGTTGAAACTGGGTACTAGACACAGAAAAGACAGTTTGCACACAGTGGGGGAGGAGAGAGAAGAAATCGTTGGCTTCTCCGCGTAGCCTAAAGTCGAACAAAAACAAAAGGATCAAATCTAAAGTGCCTCGGGATGAGTCACAGGTGAGTGTTGGGGGCCTGTTGGCCCTTGGTTCTGGAAGAAAGTGAATATTAAGGAAGAAAATATGAAATGTGAACTGCGCGGAAGACCAGTGACTCATACTGGGTCGAAGTGAGTAGAAGAGCAGAAAAGACGGAGAGAAGTAAGAGAAAGAAATCCATTGGACAAGGAGATCGAGGATGACAGATCAGCAAGGAAGATGGATCGTGGACAACTCAACAAGAGGAAAAATCCATCGGTAGATGCTTCGAGAGCACTATGAGAGAAAGAAGGAAAGACAGGCTGGTGAAGCCCTGAAAACGCAGGTCAAGTTGACCTAGGGTTTTTGTATCTAGAGTTTTGGCAGTTAGGTTTCGGCCTAAGGCGGTCGGTGAGATATTGTAATGTATAAATAAAGGTTAAGAGGACCTGGGTTGGGTTGTTGTTATCGTCGTTCATAGTTTGATGATGTGATGATGAGTGATTTTTGTTATTACTGAGAGGGAAGTATTGTGCTAAGAGAGCATTCTGTATTGTAAGATCTTCAGCTGGGTGCGAAGATCAACCCTGCAACTGGGTGCACAGGGAAGGGAGAAAGAGAGAAGATCTGCTAGCTAAGAGCGCAGATAGGACTGCATGATTTCACTTAATATATTATAAAGCACAGTTTTGTGGATGTAGCCCTAGGGAGAGGGTAAACCACGTACATATTGTTGTTGTGTGTGATTGATGTTGTGTTCTTTATCCCTTTGATATATGGTTGTTTCATTATTGTGTTAGATCTGACAGATAAATGTGCAAAGTATGTCTAAGCTGGTAACTGATACCTAGATACCGTGTTTTTGTTGTATTGGATCCACTTTATGTTTCCTCTGGTTGTAGACATCTGTGTCCTGCAACCCCCTATAGCTACTTCGGGTGAGACTTCATATGCTTCACAGGTGTTGCCGAAAGGGCCAGTAGTTAGGGCTTGTTGGTGCACCATTAGAGATGAACCTTGGGTCTGCCTTGTGCCAACATGGGATTTCCACTCACATAACTAAAGCACAATGTTATTCTTATGATAGTTGATAAGTTGACCAGCATTGGAGACTCAGTTGAACTTAAGAACATCATATCATCTTGAAACAGATGGGAAAACTGAGAGAGTAAATCAAGTTATGGAAGACATGCTTAGGATGTATGTTATGGATAATCAAACCCATTGGGAGAAGTACCTACCTTTTGTAGAGTTCACCTACAATAATAGTTTTCATATCTCCATTGTAATGCCACCCTATGAAGCTCTGTATGGAAGGCCATGCAGGACATCGTTGAGTTGGGAAAGGTTAGAAGACCCGGTAACAGTTGGGCCAAAATTGATTCAAGAGATGGAGGAACATGTGATTATGATTAGGGAACGACTAAAGGAAGCACATGATAGACAAAAAAATTATGTCGATGCACATAGGACTGATCATTTGTATCAGGGATAATAAGAGTACCATTCAATTCGGGAAGGGGACAAAGTTGTCACCTCGATTAATAGGACCGTTCAAAATCCAAGAGAGAATTGGACCCATTGCCTATCGTCTCGTACTGCCACCCCACTTGCATAAAACTCATAATGTTTTTCATGTATTTGTTCTACGTTATTATGTTGCTGATGAATCTTACAAACTGAATTGGAAGGAATTGCAGGTCTTGGACGTGGGAACCATCATGGTCAATTGTTACACATATTGGACCATATGGAATGACAGCTCAAAAATTGTCTGGTAGACCAAGTTAAGGTCTAGTGGGACAAGTATAGCCCAATATCTTCTACTTGGGAGGATGCAAAGACCTTATGACAAGATCATCCCTCACTTTTTTGACCACCTCAGGAATATGTTTCCCGAAGGTTGGGTGTATGTAATGCCACCTTTTGACTTAGACAACTAGAATTACTTAAGGCCTAATCATCTTTTATTTTCTATCAATTGTGAAACTATTAATGATACACTTGAAATTTTAGACATATGGATCTATGTGAATGTCAATTCTATGAATGTTTATCGTTATTTGAATTATGATGGATATTATGCAACCTATTTATAACTTGAAAATTTTGATATTTAAAGTTGTTGGTACGTGGACACTAAATTGAGAATATGATTAAATGCATTTACATGATAATAATGCATAGATATGTATGAGTTTATGTTATAGACTAATCTGCAAGTCAATGGGCTATGAAATAGACAAAGGATAATGATAATAAAAGTTTGGTGTTGTGAACATCGATCGAGAAACAGTATGGTATGAATATTTGTATGTGAAATTATGTTGGTTCAAATGCATTGCTATGATATGTGGACAAGTGTAGGTTTTTCAGGTGGCGATACTGCAACACAGTGCCACTGTATGGTCCATGGTAGGGTATTGACCCTAGTTCTATTAGAAGGGGTGGAGGTATTTCCCACCATGTATCCTCTTAAACCTGGAGTCATGGGAGGATGGTGTTAGCTCACGTTCCCCTAGACGTGTGATGATGATTGTCAATTGCCTGTTGGGGAAGCTTGGTCAATAGAGTTGACACTTTCGCTTACGAGTTCTATCTGGAGTTAGGTCAATATAGTTGATGCTCAAAGATATTCCAACGTAGGAAGGATAGGGAAGGAAGATCGAAGTAGGTTATGGAGGAGGGATGACTAGAAGTAGTTGAGAGTGTGTGGACTTTCCACCTTATAGTAGAATTTTTTGATTTCCTCTTGTTCTAATATATATAAGTGAATGTTTCTTGTGCTAAATTATTATAATTGAGGGGTTTTTGCGAATATTTTAAATGATTTACTATTCTTTCTGAAATGAATGGCATTGTTGATTCGATTGGACACATGCAAAAATTACTTTAGGTGTGATAATTATTGTCATTAGTACATGTGTGAGTCTTGTATGTGCCAACTACGCATGCATTCCTTGCACATGTACACTAGTATGTATAAGTGTTTTAAATTGATGTTGTTGTTTTCTGATATGGATGTATGAATCATGTATCATTACTCTTGTATTGTAAATTACTATAACTTCGGGATGAAGTTTCTTGAAGGGTGAATGTATCTAACAACCCAATTTGATTTTTTTATTAATCATAATTTGTTAATTTAAATCAAATTAATTATTAAAATAAATACATTTGAATCTTTTTACTATTTTATTATTTAATGGTAAGTGAGGTAATTAATGAGGGTATAAGGTAGTTGGGAATTGAATGAGTGAGGAGGATAAGGAAGAGGGGAGAGGACTTGGAAGGGGGTCTTTGTTTTGGGGGAAATTATGGAAGAAGGAGGGGAGAACGAGGAGGAGATTGGAAGGAAAAATTGTTTTGGGAGACTTTTACTTAGGCACTATTGTTGCTGGGGATTTTGGGCTCGGGGGCCAGGAAACCACAAGGATTTCTGGAGCTAGGGATCCGGAGAGGTTGTTCATAGATGGTTGGGAGGAAAATATTCAGTTTCGGGTAGTTTGAGCAAGGACAAGGACAAAGGAGCAAGGGACTAAATCAACCATAACTTAAGGTTAAGGTATGTATTTTACTAGTTGATTTATTTGTAAATATTGTAATCAATTTGTTGTTTCTATTATACTGCCTATTTACCAGTTTACTCTTGCATAAAGAAAATTCCAAACTAAATTGAGGAAATGAAACTTATTACTCGCATATCTTTCATAATTACAAATTTTACTTCATATATATACAAATTTTCTTACATAAAAGAGTTATTACAGTAGGAGTTAATTATATCTAGAGGCCCTGAAAGAGAGAGCCTTTACACTCTTTGTCACAAAATGTCTCATTTCCTCTCGTAACGAAATCTAACTTGAGATAGATAACAACACCCTTTTCAGATGATTCCTATCCCTCTCACCACATAGACATTTCCCTCGCTCACAGATGGGAGTCCACTAAAAACCACATATTCCAACACAGCAACCAATAACCCAAGGACCTAGACAAGAGAGAGTGAACAAAGAAAACTAGGAAATTAAAATCCAAAAGTTACTTATTTACATATTTGTTTAGATGCAAGTTTAGATTAACAATAAAGTCTTTGAGCTTAGTTTGGTTGTATCAATTTCGAAGTTTATTAACCAAATTGTAATTTGCAGATATCTTTATAGGCACATCTAATATTGTTGTATAAAGGGCATCTTACAAGGAAACATAATACTACTATTAACAAAAATATAAATATGCATAGATTCATGTTAACCTTGACTTTTTTAAGCATTTAAAGGTTTATGATAGATCCATCTTAACCTTTATTTGTTAAGTATTCATAAGCGTGTGCTTAAGAGATCATGACTTAAGATGATTTAAGCTAGTTTATAAAACATCTTTTACATCCTTATTTAAGCTAGTTTATAAAATGTATTTTATAATCATGGCCTTGATTTGATTTTTTGAGTAGTAAGAGGTTTGTGCTTGAGTTTCATTTTGATCTCTCTCCATACTTAGTAGATTAAGAGTGAAGATGGATTTAAACTTGTTTGAAAAATGCATTTTAGAATCTTATTGCATTTAGAAAAACAAGACCACTCAACAACATAGTTTAGTTGACATGTGTCACATATAATGGTGAGAAGGTGGTAAACTCGATAAATTAAAATGGAAAACAATGAATTCTAGACATTAATAACAATTAAACAGGATGCACTTAACAACATAGTTTAGTTGACATGTGTCACATGCAATAGTGAGTGGGTGGTAAAGCCAATAAATTAATATGGAAAACACTACATTCTAGACATTAATAAAATAGGGAAAGAAAAGGCATATATAAAAGGAAAAAGCTAATATAAATTCATCTTTAACTTGGATTTTTAAATATCTAAAGTCTTAGCACCATTTTTATTGAAGATCTTTTAACATAATTTTTTTCAACATGCCTCATTTTTATTACAATCTTGTCGATGCATGGATGGAATTTGATGGGCAAATTGCCTCTCACAAGGTACAAATTCTTCCAAACCTTTAACATTCTAGGTTAAAAATATGAAAATTGGCATTGAAGTAGTTAAAACTATGAAAACTAGCATTGGAGTAGTCAAAATTGTACAAGGCATTTAATTTTGAAATTACAATCCTAGTGGAAGTTTTAACTTGGATTTTTTAAACATTAAGCCTTATTTTTATTGGAGATCTTTTAAAAAACATCTTTTTTAGCATACCTCATTTTATTACAATGTTGTGAGCCTCCAAATAATAATAATAATATATTTTTAAGGTCACGACCAAGCCACACCAAATTGGTGTATGAGACCCCCTTGTTTGTGGGACAAGAGACCCCCTCCTCCTAGCGATTTGACTGGTAAAGTCTACGGAGGTATACATACCCTACCCCCCTCTGGATTTGAACTTGTGACCTCTTAGGAGGAAACACATGGTCTTAACCATTAGGCCCACTCAGGCTATATTAATCTACAATAAACAAGGTGTACTCTACAATATATATCCTAGATTTTTTAACCACCAAAATGTACACGTCATTTTATATGAGAGTTTTTATGGAGATGTCTCATTTTTATCCAATAATTTAAACACCAAAATTTTATGCCTCATTTTTATCCCAAATCTTTTAAACGTTCAAATTTAAGCTTCTCATTTTTTAATATCTATCTCAAGATTCATATTGATTATAACTTGTTTAAAAAATGTCTTCCATAATCTTGTCGGGTAACAATGTGCACTTTCCAACGTAGCTTATTGACATGTGTTTCGTGGAATTCTTAATCGTCAGATAATAATGTGCACTTTACAATGTAGTTTGGTTGACATGTGTTTCTTGTCATTCTTTGGTTAATGATAGCTGACCTCCATAAATTAAAATGAAAAAATTAACATTAATGGAAAACAATTAACATTTAATATTAATGAAAAGATAAAAACTATATATAAAAGAAAAAAATGTCTAATCTAAACACCCAAAGTCTATATTAAAGAAATTACATAATTTCATCAATTTTATCTTATATTTTATCAAAAATTTACATCCTTTGCATTACTAATTCTATTATATCAGAATAAATGAGGTGCATTCTACATCTTAGTATTGTAGAGATCGTAACATATGGAGGCATAGTATTCTTTAATTGTTGTATGAGAGAAATGACTTGCATTATGCATCTTAGTATTCGAGATATCGTAGCATCACTTAAACTATATATATATATGGAGTCATAGTATTCTTTAATTGTTGTATGAGAGAAATGACTTGCATATGGAGTCATAAGATTCTTAATTGTTATGAGAGAAGATTATGTATCTTATATTCGAGATCGTGAGCATCACTTTTAACCATATATATATATATATATATATATATATATATATATATAGTTTAAGTGATGCTAGGATCTCTCGAATACTAAGATGCATAATGCAAGTCATTTCTCTCATACAACAATTAAAGAATATATATATATTCCAAGTAGTATAGATCCATTTTAATTAAAGATCTTTGAAGTATAGATCTGGAGTTAAGATATGTATTCTAAGTAAGATAGATCCATTCTAAATAGAGATATTTCAAGTATAGATATGGAACTAAGATGAATCTAGGTTAATAACTAAAAAAAGAATCATATTTTTACTACTCTTAAACAATTATTAATGAAATTGTATTTTTTCAAGTAGATCTATTCAAAAACCCCTAAACCCACCTTTAAATTACATTTATCAATTGTTAAAATTATATTTTTTACAAAATAAAATAACAATTTTGGAACAAATAGTATGAGGAGAAAATTACTAGGAAAGAGAAAAAATAAATGAGAAAGAGAGATGTTTTTGTGAACTTAGCTCTCTCCATGGGGTTCATTACAATTTGCATTATTGGAGAGATTATAGCTTCAAGCAATTGTGTTTGGGACAATTAATCATTGTTTTGTTTTTATATCAATAGAGAATGGTGTATTACATGATACCCAAGCATATATATATAACACTATTTACACATATATAAAGATTTGCATTTAGATTTTTTTTTATCTCAATACAATCATAATATTATTTTAAAGCTCATCACACATCTGAAATAGATTTAGATTTTCATCTTTTTATTTAAATACTTTTTAAAATAATTAAATTTTAAATTTACATTATTATAATAAAAAAAAATTCATATAATTTTTTTTTTTTTTTTTAAATAATATATAATATATTATTTTTTAAAATAATATATGACATGAAAAAACGTTCACTAAAACTCCTCACAGTCAATATCTTTAAAATGATACATGAAAACTCATCATTAAACGCTTTAAATTGTTATCATCTCGTAACTTAACAATTAAAAGGCCATTTTCTTAAAAAATAAAAATATATATTTAATAATATGGGTCACTTTCTTATTTCATTCATTTATGGTTTATATGAGGGAAAAAAATTACTTTGAATTGTTATAATTGTTTTATTTTGTAATTTAAGGATTAAAAAAATTGGAAAGAATGAAATAAAAAAGAGTAAGTTAAAAAACAAATTTAATTATTTTTTAAATTTAGTAGAAAATGATTTTGAAGTTGTTATTTCATTTTATTAAAAGAATTTTGATTAAAAATAAATTAAAAATGAATATATTCAATTTTTTAATTAAATTTAGTAAGGAATTATTATAAGTTATATTTCTATTTTATAGAAAAAAAAATTGATTATTCATTTTAAAAAAATTAAAATTATTTGATTTCAAAATAAAAATAACAATGATGATAATGATTAATGTCCACTAAAATCCAATCTCAAAAATAAAAATTAAACTAATGCTTAGTTACTTAAATAATAAATTATTATATTTATCAATTTTGTATTTTTTGTTTTTTTTTTCTAGATTTGTCCCAACAAGTTTCAAATGGATGACTTAACAACACACTCCCAATACTACACCTAGGGAACTATCAATTTTGTATTTTAAATAACTTATAAGTTTTTCAATATTATATATTTATTTTTATGTACTAGAATAATATTTTTATTAAAAGTTACTTAAGAAAATAGATAATCATAATTTCTAAGAGAATGATGATGATGATGATGATGATTAACGTCCACTAAGACCTAATTGGTCTATCAGACCTTAAGAGGGTAAGTGTCTTTTGTTGAGTTAATAGGTTAGGAAGGTTGGTAGTGTGATCAATATTTTGAAAATGAGATCTAATATGAGTATAGGCTGGACAATCTAAGAGAAAGTGCTTTTCATCTTCAACCTTCTTAGTGTCACAAAGGTGACACACTCTTTCATCCCATGGCGTTTTAGGAATTGACCAACGCCCAATTTCACTATGGAGCTCGTGAGAATTTGTTCTTATCTTAGCAATGCTTATTTTTTTCTTTACACTTGGCAAAACAAATAGATAATTTTGATCTTCTAGGTTAGGGTTGATTACATCTTTATAATACCTTAATTTTCTTTTTTCCTCTAACTCTTTATCACATCACATTTTTTCCTTAAATTTTGATTTGATGTTTTTTTTAATAGTATCTTTTTTCTGCAAAATGGTTTCTTCCATGATTCCCCAATAGTTTAGCCACGATCGGGTGTCTTTATGCCATCCTCGCTTGAGTCGATGGTGGTTATGACTTGATTTGGAAGCAATTTTAGGTAGCCTCTTGTCTTCCATGTTGTTTAACCTGTTCTTATACGTTAGGTATCTAGTCATAGCCATGCTCTCAATGGGGGAGAGGCTTGTTTCTAGGAGGAGGATGGAATAGGGCGTATTTCCTTTAATTTTGAGATTATAGGTTATAAAATTCTTTTGGATTTTCTCTATCTTTCTCCAGGATTCACGAGAGATACTACAACCCCAGACTTCACATCCATAAAGAATAACAAGTGTAA
>SNQJ01S0002840.1:511899-557238 GCA_010110895.2 Picea sitchensis
GTTTAAACATTCAACATTATTATCGGAGAACATGGAGCTAAGGCTACTTTCAGAAGTACTGCATTCAACATCCCTTACTTCTTTAAAAGACATAGAGCGATCCATAACTTTAAAGATAGTAATAACTATCACTGCACAGAAAAACAGGGCGTTCAATTCTAGTTCTTTGAGAGAATTTTGAATAGGCTCCTGGCCGACTGCTGAGGCAATGACTAGCTAGAACTAAAAGAGTCACAAAAGTGGAAACCTTGTCTTTCAAAGGCCCGAGACTTTTCATACGGTTCTCACAGATATATATACTAATGAAACATATAACACATATAACAGAAGCTTGGCTCTGATACCATTTATTCTTAATCAAAATTCTTTCAATAAAGTAAAATTATAATTTTCAAAATTTTTCTTTATTAAATTTAATATATATATATATACCTTTTTACTTACTCCTTTCCATTATGATAAATACTTCAATTACAAAATAATAACAATGTGAAGTAATTTATTTCCATCACGTTTACTTATTCAATCACAAAATGATAACCATCCAGGATAGTTTAAGCTTGTTTTGAAAACCATTAAATGAAAGAAGAAATTAACTACATGGTATTATTTACCAGAGCGTTTCCTGCGGCATAAAGAGAGGACAAACCCTAAAACAACTTTGTTGAGGGAGAAATTATTTTTAATAGCGTTTCCTGCGGCATAAAGATTGGACAAACCCTAAAACAACTTTGTTGAGGGAGAAATTATTTTTAATACCTCAACAAAGTATTAAAAATAATTTCTCCCTCAACAAAGTTGTTTTAGGATTTGTCCTCTCTTTATGCCGCAGGAATCTCTTTATGCCGCAGGAAACGCTCTGGGAAATTCCATTACAGAAGTGAATAATTCCATTACAGAAAAATAAAAATAACGGAGCGTATCCATGGCCGCAGCGAAACGGAAAAGGTACGATTCGGAAACACCATTTATTAAGATAAATATTTTTTAAAATATTCAGATATAAATACTTTTATATATTCGGAGCGTATCCATTTATTCAGATATAACGATTCGGAAACACCATGTTTGTTTTTTCTCTTTTTCTAATACTTTTTAAAATTAGTAATGCAAACTATGTGTCTTTATCAATTCTATAGAGATTAAAAAATTGATGTGCATGATGTGTATAGTAAAAAAATAATTTTAACAATTGATAAATGTAATTTAAAGGTGGGTTTAGGAGTTTTTATTTCATTTAAGAAAATATACAATTTCACTTAAGAATAGTAGACAATTTCTATTAAAGAAAGACGTCTTCGTTAATTAATCTAGATTCATCTTAACTTCATATCTATACTTGAAAGATCTCTAATTAAAATGAATCTATCTTACTTAAAATCTTGTACATAGTATTATATATACTTGGTATCATTGATCCATCTTTACTCTATATCTATAATTGAAAGATAAAATGGTTCCCTTCATACAACAATTAGACAACATCATGACTCCATAAGTTACAATCTCTACAATACAAAGATGTAGAATGCACCTCATTTCTTCAAATATAATGATTCTAGAACACCATGATTCCATTATTCATTTTTTTTTTTTGTCTTTTATCATTTATATAGATATTAAAAAATTGATGTGTATGAGTAAGTTTTTAGTAAAATATAAGATAAAAATGATGAAACTATGTAAATTTTTAACTTAGACTTTGGTTGTTTAAATTGAGCTTTTTATTCTTTTATACATAATTTTTTCTTTTTAATTTTTGTTAATATCTAATATTAATTTTTTCCATTTTAATTTATTGTGGTTACTACCCAGTTACCATCAACCAAAGAATGCCATGAGACACATGTCAACCAAACTACATTGTAAAGTGTACATTGTTAGACAAGACACATGTCAATCAAACTACATTGGAAAGTGCACATTGTTACCCGACAAGATTATGGATTTTGAGATAGATATTAATAAATAAGAAGCACTCTAGGGGTTTTTGATGAAGTTGAATCCATTAATGCATTCAAAAATTCATTTTTCACAACAAAAATGGGTGATTTCACCCAAATTTATATTGCCGATGAAAAATGCCAAAACTTAATATGTTTAGGCAATGCCAATTTCAATGTTTAAAAGATTTGAGATAAAAATGAGGCATAAATTTTGGTGTTTAAAATATAAAATGAAACATGTGTATAAAAGTTCCGGGATAAAATGACACATGTGTGAAAATTTTGGTGTTTACAAAATCTCACATAAAAATAACACCTAAACTTTTAGTGTTTAAAAAATCTAAAATATAGATTGCATAGTACACCTTGTTTCTTTCAAAATGGACAAAATTGTAATAAAAATGAAGCATGTTAAAAATATTGGTGTTGAAAAGATTTCCAACAAAAACAAGGCTTAGACTTTAGATGTTAAAAAAATCTAAGTTAAAACACCAGGATGGCGTATGGCGTAGACAAGATTGTAATAAAAACTTCTTTAATCAGTATTAATGTCTACAATGCAGTTTTTTCCATTTTAATTTATTAGGTTTATCACTCACTCACAATTATATGTGACTCATGTCAACTAAACCATGTTGTTGAGTGTATCTTGTTTTTCTAAATGCAACAAGATTCTAGAATGCATTTTTAAACAAGTTTAAATCCATCTTCACTCCTAAGCTACTAAGCACTCAATGGGATCAAACAAGAAATCTTATAAAGTAGCTTAAATAAGAATGTAAAAATCGTTTTATAAACTAGCTTAAATCAACTTAACCCATGATCTCATAAGCACCAAGAGAAACAATAGGGATCAAGAAGAAACTCTAGCACAAGCCTCTCAATACTTCAAAAATCAAGATTAAGATGGATCTACCACAAACCTCTAAATGCTTAAAAAATTCAAGTTTAACATGCATCTATCCATGTTTATTTTTTTGTTATTAGTATTACTACATTTCCTTGTAAGATGCCCGTTATACAATATTATTAGATGTGCCTATAGAGATATCTGCAAATTACAATTTTGTTAATACAATCCTAAATCAATACAACTAAACTAAGCTCAAAGACTTTATTGTGAATCTAAACTTGTATCTAAACAAGTGTGTAAATAAGTAACTTCAGGATTTTAATTTCCTAGTTTTCTTTCTTCACTCTCTCTCTTCTAGATACCAAGCCAATGTAATCGACATTAAAAGATATCATCAATATCACATTTTTTATTATAACCAGTTTTTTCTTTTTATTCATGTCATTGTTATCTTATGGACCTCAATTTTTCGTTAATTTTAATATATTAGCATTACGTTACATTAAACATCTCCTCCATACTAGGTTGTATAGTGCATTTCATTTCTCTCGGTAGAACAAATAAACAAAGTTAATGAGGGCATGTTTGGTTGGTAACATTGGTGCATTGTTATTTCCCCCATATGAAGAAATTTGAGGATCCTAGGGCTTCCCAACATGCCTGTCAATTGACCTCTTGTTGGGCACTAAGTTCTACGTACTTTCAAACTCTTTTCTCACTATTTTTAGGACAGTTTTCTCGTTGACCAAAACAACCAACAAATCTGAACTTTACCCACTCTTAAATCTTCTTAACCTTTGAATTGATGCTCTTTAGTGCCTCTTGTTATAAGTTTTAATGATGGATAGTTTTGTTGTACAAGTTATCCTTCTTTAACATGCATTAAACATCAAATACACCTCTAGAATCTTTAACAACTACAAGCTGAAAATACTAAGCAATCATGACAAATGTACACAAGTGTTTTTGGTCATCATTACAAATGTCTTTGTTCCTTACAAAGTAGACTTGTGCCCCTCTAGATGCTTTACCTAATTGAAAGTAGTGAATCTCCCTCCTTGAAGCCCTTTCCCACTAGATGTAAACTTGTGCCAATTTTTCCACAAAGGTGTGCCCTCTCCCAAGCAAACTCTCTCTAAGTAAATGTGCCCACATACAAGTGTGCCCTCTCCCTTGCTAGTTTCTCCCTCACTCGTTGAGTGTGCCCTCCTACTAGCTCATGCTCCAGGTAAGACAAAACCACTAGCTCATGCACCCTATCTTCTCACCAAAGCGCCTCCTCAAGATCAAGCCTCCTCAACAATGGTGTGTCCTTGTTCTTCCTCTTCTCCAATTTCTCTTCTCCTCTCTTTCTCTTTCACTCTAACTCCAAGCGAATGAATGAATCTCACTTTGCCCTCCTTTTCCTCCTTTAGCCTAATCCTTAAGGATAACCTAGAAACCAAGGGCTTGGATTAGATCTAAGCCTTTCTCCAAGATGAGTGGATGAGATTAGATCTCATAAACTCACTCAAGTTTCCATAGTTTCACTTTATGGTCATTAATTCACATTTAAGTGAAATTAATGTCACTTTATGACTTAAGTGAATAAAGTCAATTTAGACTTAAGTGAATAAAGTCAAAGTGAAATTATAACATAAAGTACAAGCCTGAGGGTAATACACTTCCCCTTTGTGTTTAGAGACTCGCAAACACAAGGGGAACCTTTTCCTTTGTACCCAAATCTCAACACTCCCTCATACCGAGGAAAGTGTCACTCACCCCTCCAAACTTGTCCTTGAAGTTGACATCTTTGCCCCTTAGCAAGGCCTTGGTGAGTAAATATGCAACATGCTCATCAAAAGTGGCCTCTAATTCTAATTTTCTCGTCACCATATCCAAGTGGGACCGAAACCTATCTGGTGCCCTGCTCTCTCTCATCAATCTATGAGGCTCTCCAACATACTCCTTTGCCTCCTTCTGTATCTCCTTAAACCATCTCGGTTTCCTCTTCCCTGAAGTAACATCTGTTTGAGTAGTCTCCTCATGCCTCTGAGTCTCATGCATAGATATCTTATCAATAGTATGTGACCTAAAAGCACCTGCACCAACTGTGTGTATACTTGGAAACTGTGACTTTGAACCTATCTCAGGTGGACTAGTCTCCCCTAAACTCGGTGTACTCAATAGTTGAGGCTATGTCCCCTATGAAGCATCACTCTGTATTTGTGGTACCTCCTCAACTATGTCTCTTGACTCAAGTGATCTCCTGAAGGATCTATCCTCCTTGAATGTGACATCTCTCCTCACCACCACTCTCTTTGGCGATGGAATGCAGATCATGTAGGCCTTTGAGACCTTTGAGTATCCAACTAGAATCCCTCTTTCTATAGTGGGATATAGATTTTTCCTCTTCTCAGAGGGGACATAAGAGAATGCAGAACACCCAGATATGCGTAGGTGCTCAACATCATGCCTACTTTTGTTGAAGGGCTCCTCAAGATTCTTCCTCCACAAAGCTCTATGGGGAATCTTGTTCTCCATATAAACTACAGTACCACAAGCCTCTGCCCACAAGTAGAATGGCAGTGCCTGATCATGCAACATACTCCTAGTTTCACCCACTATGGCCCTGCTCTTCCTCTCTGCAAACCCACTCTACTGAGGGTTGTAAGGAATGATCAACTACCTTCTGATACACTGCACGGTACAGAACTGCGAAAATTTTGTGGAGGTATACTCACCTCCATTATTAAACTGAAATACCTTGATATTTATTCCTGTTTGGTTCTCCACAAGAGCTTTGAACTCTTGGAACCTCTTGAAGACCTTCCTCTTTGTCTTCAGGAAAAAGATCTAGGTATTCCTAGAGTGGTCATCAATGAAAGCAACATAATACTCCCGACCACCCAAGGAAACACATGACATGGGCCCACACACATCTGTGTGTATCAATTCTAGTACCCCAGTTGATGTATTGTCACTACTGGGAAAGACAGTCCTGCTGTACTTCCTAAGAGAACACCCTTTGCACACCTCCTGATGCTCAACGTTAAACTGTGGCATCCTCATCACATTAAATCTAAGTGATCGCAAAGATCCATGATGTTGGTGAGCCATCCTACGATGCTACAAATCATGTCAAAGCATACAAGGGTTGGAAAAACAATCTATACATGTTCCCCTCTATCATCCCAATCACTCTGTCAAAAGTGACACTGGACCCCTTAGGGTGAATGAGGACCTTTTTCCCCCTAAAGGACTCCTCAAGCCCCCTATCTTGGATGGAGGAAAGTGAAATAAGATTCATCTTCAACCCCAATACATACAATACATACCTGGACACCAAGGGTGACATACACTCCCTCTGAAATGATATTGTGCCACACCTAGCTTCCCTAACAATGGTTTCGTCTCCAAGCATTATCTCCAACCTGATATCTGAATCTCTAAGATCAGTGAAGTTCTCTCTCACACCTGACATGTGACTCAATGCTCCGTTGTCAATATATGAGACGTTGGATGGTGTCTCAATTGTAGAACAATAAACTATCAAGGATAACTCCCTCTCAAACTGGACGAAAAAATCCTCCTCCTCTGTTGTCATTGCAGTACCACCCAAATTCTTCTTCTTCTTCTTCTTGGGACACTTTATAGCATATGTCCCCGACTGGTTACAAGAAAATCATCTCACTTAGCTCATATACGTCTGTTGTTCATCCTATCTCGACTGCTACTGCTTGGCCCCACCTTTGGGCCACTTCTTGGTCTTCTTCTTGCCATTAGCCACAAGAGAAAGATCACCCTAATCACCATCCCCACCCTACTACTGACTAGAATATCCAGAGCCAACTCTAAGATCGTCATGCACAAAGTCATCCCAGATCCTCTCCCAACTGGGCATATGCTCTCTAGCCATGATGCCTCACACAAAACTCTCCCAAGGTTTGGAAAATCCATTTAAGGATATCCTCTCCAAATCTGAGGGATCAACTATCTCCCTGAATGCTGCCAACTCATCACGAATTTGAGAAAATTTCATAAGGACTGAGGTAATTGTATCTTTATTCGTCATCTTGGTGCCCCTTAGCTTCTCCTGAAGCACCATATTTAGATTTTGGTTAAGACTCTGGTAAAGACCGCATAATGACTGCCACATCTGAAATGCAAACTCTTTACCAGAAACATGAGGTACAACATGGTCCTTGACTGCATCAAGGATAGTCCTCTTGGCCCTTATGTTCCTCATTCAGAACTTATCCATGAGAACTTCATCTTTAGGAGGTACTACAAGATTATCCACAATATCCCATAGCTCTCCCTCCTCCAGAATCAAGACTATGATGTATGATTAAAAAAATAGTCTGTATAGAGATTAGTAATGCAAACTATGTGTCTTTATCATTTATATAGAGATTAACAATTTGATGTGTATGAGTAAAAAAAGCAATTTTAACAATTTATAAATGTAATTTAAAGGTGGGTTTAGGGGTTTTGAATCCATTTAAGAAAAAATACAATTTTACTAATAACTTTTTAAGAATAGTACAAATATGATTCTTCCAATTTCTATTAAAGAAAGATGTTTTAGTTAATTAACCTAGATCCATCTTAAATCCATATCTATACTTGAAAGATCTCTAATTAAAATGGATCTATCCTACTTAGAATCTTGTACATAGTATTATATATACTTGGTATCGTTGGTCCATCTTCACTCTATATCTATAATTGAAAGATCTATAATTAAGATCTATAATTAAAATCTATAATTGAAAGATCTTGTAAGTAGTGTTATATATATAAATATATATATTAAGACAATTTATTAAGTGAGGCTACGATCTCTCCAATACTAATATGCAAAATGCAAGTCTAAGATGCATAATGCTTTCCCTCATACAGCAATTAGACAACACCATGACTCCATACATTACCATCTCTACAATACTAAGATGTATAATGCACCTCATTTCTTTAGATATAATCATTCCATGACTCCATACATTACCATCTCTACAATACTAAGATGTACAATGCACCTCATTTCTTTAGATATAATGATTCTAGAACACCATGATTCCATTATCCATAAGTTTTTTTTTTTTTCCTTTTTTTTAATATTTCCTTAATTAGTAATGCAAACGATTTGTCTTTTATCATTTATATAGATATTAAAAAATTGATGTGTATGAGTAAATTTTTGGTAAAATATAAGATTAAAATGATGAAACTATGTAAATTTTTAACATAGACTTTGGTTGTTTAAATTAAGCTTTTTATTCTTTTATATATAGCTTTTTATTTATAGTTTTTATTAATATCTAATGTTATTTTTTTCCATTTTTATTTATGGTGGTTACTACTCAACTATCATCAACCAAAGAATGCCATGAGACACATGTCAACCAAACTACATTGTAAAGTGCACATTGTTACCCGACAAGACACGTGTCAATCAAACTACATTGGAAAGTGCACATTGTTACCCAACAAGATTATGGATCTTGAGATATATATTAATAAATAAGAAGCACTCTATGGGTTTTTTACAATTTTGAATCCATTAATGCATTCAAAAAATCAATTTTTACAAAAAAATGGGTGATGATTTATATTGCAGGTGAAAATGCCAAAACATAGAATGGTTAGACAATGTCAATTTCAATGTTAAAAAGATTTGGGATAAAAATGAGGCATAAATTTTGGTGTTTAAAATATAAAATGAGACATGTGCATAAAATCTCCAAGATAAAATGACAGGTTTGTGAAAATTTTGTTGGTTAAAATATCTCACATAAAAACAACTCCTAAACTTTTAGTGTTTAAAAAATCTAGAATATAGATTGCATAGTACACCTTATTTCTTTCGAAATGGACAAGATTGTAATAAAAATGAAGCATGCTAAAAATTTTGGTGCTGAAAAGATCTACAATAAAAACAAGGCTTAGACTTTAGATGTTAAAAAAATCCAAGTTAAAACACCGACCAGGATTGGAATTTCAAAACTAAATGGCCCATCAAATTTCACAGTTTTGACTACTTCAATGTCAGTTTTCACACCTTTAACCTAGAATGTTGAAGGTTTGGAAGAATTTGTAGTTGTATTTGACATGACTTACCAGCATGCCAAATTCCATCCCTAGCGGCATAGACAAGATTGTAATAAAAATAAGGCATGTCAGAAAAAAATATGTTTAAAAGATCTCCAATAAAAATAGTGCTAAGAATTTTTATGTTTAAAACAAGTTAAAGATGAATTTATATTTTTTTTCCTTTTATATAGGACTCTTCTTTCCCTATTTTATTAATTTCTATAATGCAATGTTTTCTACTTTAATTTATCGAGTTTACCACCCACTCACCATTATATGTGACACATGTCAACTAAACTATGTTGTTAAGTGCATCTTGTTTAATCGTTATTAATGTCTACAATGCAGTTTTCCCATTTTAATTTATTGGGTTTACCACCCACTCGCCATTATATGTGACTCATGTCAACTAAACTATGTTGTTGAGTGTATCTTGCTTTTATAAATGCAACAAGATTATAGAATGCATTTTTTAAACAAGTTTAAATCCATATTCACTCCTAATCTACTAAGTAAAGAGTGGGATCAAAGAAGAAATCTTATAAAGTATCTTAAATAAGAATGTAAAAGTATTTTTATAAACTAGATTAAATCATCTTAACCCATGATCTCTTAAGCACCAAGAAAAACAAGAGGGATCAAGAAGAAACTCAAGCACAAGCCTCTCAATACTTAAAAAATCAAGGTTAAGATGGATCTACCACAAACTTCTAAATGCTAAAAAAATTCAAGATTAGCATGCATCTATCCATGTTTATTTTTTTGTTATTAGTATTACTACATTTCCTTGTAAGATGCCCTTTATACAATAGTATTAGATGTGCCTATAGAGATATCTCCAAATTATAATTTTTTATTAAAATCCTAAATGGATACAACCAAACTAAGCATAAAGACTTTATTGTGAATCTAAACTTGTATCTAAACAAGTGTGTAAATAAGTAACTTCAGGATTTTAATTTCCTAGTTTTCTTTGTTCACTCTGTCTTTTAGAGACCAAGCCAACGTAATGGACATTAAAAGACATCATTATTATCGCATTTTTTATTATAACCATTTTATCTTTTTATTATAACCATTTTATCTTTTTATTATTCTCATTGTTATCTTATGGACCTCGATTCTTCTTTAATTTTAATATATTATCATTATGTTACATTACACGTCTCATCCATACTAGGTTATATAGTGCATTTCATTTCTCTTGGTAGAAAAAATAAATAAAGTTAATGAGGGCATGTATGGTTGGTAAAATTGGCGCATTGTTATTTCCCCCATTTGAAGAAATTTGAGGATTCTAGGGCTGCCCAACAGGCCTGTCAAATGACGTTTTCTTGGGCACTAAGTTCTAGGTACTTTCAAACTCTTTTATAACTATTTTTAGGATAGTTTTCTCGTTGTCCAAAACAACCAACAAATATGAACTTTACCCACTTTGAAATCTTCCCTTAACCTTTGATTTGATGCTCTTTAGTGCCTCTTGTTATAAGTTTTAATGATGGATAGTTTTGTTGTACAAGTTATCCTTATTTAACATGCATTAAACATCAAATAACCCTCTAGAATATTTAACAACTACAAGCTAAAAATACTAAGCAACCATGGCAAACGTACACAAGTTGTTTTGGTCATCATGACCCTGGAAAAACACCCATGGGGAAAACCAGTAAGAGAGATAGATATATTATGGAGTCTTCAAGATAAAGCTACAATCAAAGAAATGATACAATGGATATTTATACATAAACAACTCTTCTCAAGCTTGCTATGGAGTCCCCTCTTTCTTTGTGTATGCTAGAGTAGACTTGTTCCCCTCTAGATGCTTTAAATAATTGAAAGTAGTGAAGCATTCTCCTTGAATACCTTTCCCGCTAGATTTAAAATTGCACCGATTTTTCCACAAAGGTGTGCCCTATCCCAAGAAAACTCTCTCCAAGTAAATGCTCCCTCAAGACACCAATGCACCCACATACAAGTGTGCCCTCCCCCTTGCTAGTTGCACCCTCACTCCTTGAGTGTGCCCTCCTACTAGCTCACGCTCCAGGTAAGATGAAAAAACTAGCTCATGCATCTTATCCTCTCACCAAAGTGCCTTCTCAACAATGGTGTGCCCTTGTTCTTACTCTTCTCCAAGTTCTGTTCTCCTCTCTTTCTCTTTCACTCTAACTCCAAGTGCATGAATGAATCTCAGTTTTCCCTCCTTTGCCTCCTCTAACCTACTCCTTAAGGCTAACCTAGAAACCAAGGGCTTAGATTAGATCTAAGCCTTTCCCCAAGATGAGTGCATGAGATTATATATCATAAACTCACTCAATTTTCCATAGTTTCACTTTATGTTAATTAATTCACATTTAAGTGAAATTAATGTCACTTTATGACTTAAGTGAATAAAGTCAATTTAGACTTAAGTGAATAAAGTCAAAGTGAAATTATAACATAAAGTACGAGCATGAGGGTAATACTCTCCTCGTTTGTGTTTAGAGACTCACAAACACAAGGGGACCACTTTCCTTGGTACCAAAATCTTAACACTCCCTCTTACCGAGGAAAGTGTCACTCACCCCTCCAAACTTGTCCCTGAAGTGGACATCCTTGCCCCTTAGCAAGGCTTCGGTGAGTAAATATGCAACCTTCTCATGAAAAGTGGACTCTGACTCTAATTTTCTCATCACCACAACCAAGCGGGAACGAAACCTATTTTTCGCCCTACTCTCTCTCATCAACCTTTGAGGCTCTCCAACATACTCATTTGCCTCCTTCAGGATCTCCTGAAACCATATTAGTTTCCTCTTCCCTGAAGTAACCTTTGGTTGAGTAGTATCCTCATGCCTTTGAGTCCAATGCACATATCTCTGATCAGTAGTCTGTGACCCTAAATCACCTACACCAACTATCTATATACTCAGAAACTGTGACTCTGAACCTGTCTTGGGTGGACCAGTCACCCCTGAACTTGGTGTACTCGACACTTGAGGCTGTGTCCCCTACAAAGCATCACTCTGTAACTTTGGGACCTCCTCAACTCTATCCATCAACTCAGGTGACCTCCTGAAGGATCTATCCTCCTTGAATCTGACATCTCTCCTCACCGCCACTCTCCTTAGTGCTAGAATGTAGATCATGTAGGCCTTTGAGACCTCTGAGGATCCAACTAGAATCCCTCTCTGTGTAGTGGGAACTAGATTTTTCCTCTTCTCAGAGGGGACATGAGAGAATGTAGAGCACCCAAATATGCGCAGGTGCTCAACATCATGCCTAATCTCATTTAAGGCCTCCTCAAGAATCTTCCTCCAAAAATCTCTATGGGAAATATTGTTCTGCAGATAAATTACAGTACTACAAGCCTCGGCCCACAAGTAGAATGGAAGTGCCTGATCATGCAACATACTCCTCCCTGCAACCACTATGGCCCTACTTTTCCTCTCTGCAACCCCATTCTGCTAAGGGTTGTAAGGAATGATCAACTACCTTCTGATACCCTGCTTGGTATAGAACTCTGCAAAATTCATGGAGGTATGCTCACCTCCATTATCTGACAGAAAGACCTTGATATTTCTTCATGTTTGGTTCTCCACAAGAGCTTTGAACTCTTGTAACCTATTGAATACCTAACTCTTGGTCTTCAAGAAAAATATCCAGGTGTTCTTAGAGTGGTAATCCATGAAAGTAACATAATACTCCCAACCACCCAAGGAAACACATGACATGGGCCCACACACATCTGTGTGTATCAAGTCTAGTACCCTAGCTGATCTATTGTCACTACTGGGAAATAAAATCTTGGTGTACTTACCAAGATCACACCCTCTTCACACCTCTTGATGCTCAACGCTAAACTGTGGCATCCCCGTCACAATCTCTCTCAGTGATCTTAGACCTCCATGATGTTGGTGAACCATCCTACGATGCTACAAATCACACAACTGATTGTTGTTGCTACTTGTCAAAGCATACAAGGGATGGAAAATAAATCTATATAGGTTCCACTCCCTCATCCCAATCACTCTACCAAAAGTGACACTGGACCCCTTAGGTTGAATGAGGATCTGTGTCCCTCTGAAGGACACCTCAAGACCCCTATCCTGGATGGTGGAAACTAAAATAAGATTCTCTCGAGACATACAATACATCACTGAACACCAAGGGTGGCATACACTCCCTCTGAAATGATATTGTTACACGCCCGACTTCCCTAACGATGTTATCCTCTCCAAGAATTATCGCCAACCTAATATTTGTATCTTTGAGATCAGTGAAGTGCTCTCTCACAACTGACATGTGACTCGATGCTCCATTTTCAATATACGAGAGGTTGGATGGTGTCTCAATTGTTGAACAACAAACTATTAAGGAGAACTCCCTCTCAAACTGGATGGAAAACTCCTCCTCTTATGTTTTTGTTGTTGTACCACCCAAATTCTTCTTCTTCTTGTTGTTGGGAGACTGTCCAACATAGTGCCCCAACTAGTTACAAGCAAAGCATCTCACTTTTATCATATCCGTATGTTTCTCATCATATCTCGACTTCTACTTCTTGGCCCCACCTTTGGGCCACTGCTTGGTCTTCTTCTTGCCCTTAGCCACAAGAGAAAGATCACCCTAATCACCATCCCCACCCTGCTACTAACTAGAATATCCAGAGCCAACTCTAAGCTCCTCCTGCACAAATTCATCCTAGATCCTCTCCTAACTGGGCATATGTGCTCTAGCCACGATGCCTCAGAAAAAACTCTCCCAAGGTTTGGAAAATCCATTTAAGTCTATCCTCACCAACTCTGAGGGATCAACTATCTCGCTGACTGTGGCCAACTCATCATGAATTTGAGAAAATCTCATAAGGACTGAGGTAGATGTATATTTATTCATCATATTGGCACCCCTTAGCTTCTCCTGGAGCACCATCTTCTGATTCTAGTTAGGACTATGGTAAATACCACATAATGAATTCCACATCAAAAACAAAAACTCTTTACCAGAATAATGAGGTACAACATGGTCCTTGACTGCATCAATGATAGTCCTCTGCCCCGATGTTCCTCATTCAGAACTCAACCATGAGCACTACATTTGTAGGAGGTACTATGGGATTCTCCACAATGTCCCATAGCTCTCCCTCCTCCATAATCAAGACTAGCCTGGCCTTCCACACGCACCAATTTCTTTCCCCCACAAGTCTATCCTCTACCCTCAAACCTGCCACCAACATGGCTTCCATATGATGTTAAAATTGATACACTCTAACCAAGTAAAACTGAGCAACACTGAGAAACACAAAAAATCCTCCAACACACAAAACTCAAGTGTGAAAAAAAAATCCTCCACGCAAGTGAAAAATATGCCATCTGTTTGCTCCAAAACATTAGCCACCTCTTATTCCCTCAGGCCATGATACCATGAATAAATTTGATCGAGGTGGATATTGGTGGCCACCCACCTGTTCCAAATTCGAACTGGCTCATCTTGACATTTTTCATTTCATCACGTTTCTCTGTAATGTGGACATTTCTTTGTAATTGTGGGTTCTGCACTTATGGGGCTCCCTTGAAGCCCTTCACAACATCCAGGTGGATATTGGTGGCTGCCCACCTATTCCAACTAGCTTATTTTGGAAGTTTTCATGTCAGTACATTTTATGTATTTCTAGGGCCGTTTTGGGGCTCTAAACAATGTTTTCTTAGCTTGCCACAGTCAAACTGTAGACATAGTAAGAGTTTGATGGCATAATGTGTAGTTCACAAAAATACATTTCCAATGGAAACGAAGATCGTATGAAAAATTTACAACCCTGGGAAGTTAATGTACTAACTTACCCCAACGGGGCCCACATGACTTTTGGCGCTTCATCTCCTAGGGTTAGGTTTTTGTATGTCTAGGGTTTTGGCATTCATGTTTATCATAAAAAGGCCTTAATAGGCTCATTGTAATCATCTTCTTGAGAATGAATGTAGTCATCACATCTCTTCTCAGAGATAAAGCTGCCACCATTCTAGCGAGTCTCGCACTTTGTATTTTTTACAGTCTCTATACATTTCTTTCATTAATATAAATAATGTATTGTTGTATTTCTCTGTTTTTGGCAATTTTTATGTGTATTTCATTGTAATATCTCTTCTTTCATTTCGTTTTGAAAATAATTCGGATCAAAATTTGAGGATCCTAGGGCTGCCCAACAGGCCTGTCAAATGACCTGTTGTTGCAAACTAAGTTCTAGGTACTTTCAAATTATTTTCTCATTGTTTTTAGGACAATTTTCTCGCTATCTAAAACAACCAAAAAATATGAACTTTACCCACTCTTAAACTTTCCCTTAAGCTTTGATTTGATGCTTTTTACTACCTCTTGTTCTAAGGTTTAATGATGGATATTTTTTTGTTCAAGTTAGCCTTCTTTAACATGCATTAAACATCAAATACACCTCTAGAATCTTTAACAAATACAACCTGAAAATACTAAGCAACCATGACAAATGTACACCAGTGTTTTTGGTCAACATGACCTTGGAAAAAATCCCATGGGGAAAACCAGTAAGAGAGATAGATATATTATGGAGTCTTCAAGCAAAAGCTACAATCAAAGAAATGAAACAATGGAACTTGATACATAAGCAACTCCTCTCAAGCTTGCTATGGAGTCCCCTCTTTCTTTGTGCCTGCTAGAGTAGACTTGTGCCCCTCTAGATGTTTTGCTTGACTAAAATTAGTGAAGATCCCTCCTTGAAGCCCTTTCCTGCTAGATGTAAACTTGCACCCCTTTTTCCACAAAGGTGCGCCCTCTCCCAAGCAAAATATCTCCAAGTAAATGCACCCTCAAGACACAAATGCATCCACATACAAGTGCATGCTCTCCCTTGTTAATTGTGACCTCATTCCTTGAGTGCACCCTCCTACTAGATCACGCTCCAGGTAAGAAGAAACCACTAGCTCATGCAGCCTATCCTCTCACCAAAGCGCCTCGTCAATCTCAATCCTTCTCAACAATGGTGCACTCTTGTTCTTTTTCTTCTCCGAGTTCTCTTCTCCTCTCTTCCTCTTTCACTCTTACTCCAATTGAATGAATAAATTTCACTTCTCCCTCATTTTCTTCCTTTAGCCTAATCCTTATGGCTAACCTAGAAACCAAGGGCTCAAATTAGATCTAATCCTTTCTCTAGGATGAGTTGATGAGATTAGATATCATAAACTCACTTAAGTTTCCATAGTTTCATGTTATGTTCATTAATTCACATTTAAGTGAAATTAATGCCACTTTATGACTTAAGTGAATAAAGTCACTTTAGACTTAAGTTAATAAAGTCAAACTGAAATTATAACATAAAGTACAAGCATGAAAGTAATACTACCCCCCCTTTTTGTTTAGAGCCTCACAAACACAAGGGGGCCACTTTCCTTGGTACCCAAATCTCAAAAATCCACATTCCATTTTTTGAACTTGTGGGTCATCTTGCCAATGGAATCAAGGGAGCTCACACAATTGGGGCCAAGGGAAAGTCCTTAGTAAATTTGGTGGAGAAGACTCATGCAATTGGGCCCAAGTGTAACTCCAATATGACTTTAGAGGATTGAATACCCCCACAATAATCATGGTAGCCATAATGGGTTCACCAACATGTCCGAGTGGGGGGGAACAAAGGATGTCCCTTGGGGATGAAGGTATACTTAGCTCCTATGTCCATGAGAAGTGGGTCCTAATGCAATTATGATGTCCTCATCTTTCTAACCTTTGAGATCTTATTCTCTAGGTTTCCTTGGCGTGACAAACTCTCTAGTAATGATCCCTTGTGTGTGTGAGAGAGAGAAGATACTAGGGTTGCTAGGTTGTTAGCAATTAAGGGCAGGAGGTGTCGGAACTCCTCTTATAGGTGGATTTTTCGAAAGGAGTAGCTTCAATAACTACAAACGGAGGGAGCATGGAATCCATACATTGATGGTCAAAGGTTGTTATATTCTTCATGTCGCATTGGTATGGCATAGACCAACCATTAATGGAATTGATGGAGATGGTGAACATAGAAAGGTTGTAGATATTAGCCATTAAAATTGGACTACCTATGGACATGATGAAGACATCATGTATGGGTTGGTCAAGCTTGTCCCTAATGTCATCATGGGGTGGGTGCATGATAAGCAATAGTTGACTCTGTGGGAAGGGGTTTTGACTCATAGTAAGTTAAGGTGGTGGAGGGGGTTCCTCCCTTGAGTACGGTGTGCCAAACGACCTACTAATTTTGGTCATCACCGAGAATTTGTGAATGTAATGATTACATGTTACATGGGGGTGGTTGTTCCATTGTCAGGGTTTTGTGGCCCAATTTCCTTGTTTAGTATTTTGGTTTTGGTTTGGGTTATAGAGTATGTGCCTCCTTGAATGGGGTTCTAAGTGTTGTTGTTCTTGCATCCTTGGCCGGGTTGTTGGCTAGTGTTTTGGTTTTGAATGGGGCTGGGGGATGTGACCCTGACCTAATAAGAAAATGGTTCTCTCCTAAGAAAAATTGGTTGCCTATGTTTGTGGTGGGTAACTAAGATGTGGGTTAATGTAGAGTGAGTTTAAGTTAGGGAATTCCCATTGCCACATTGGTGATGGAGGGCCCAGAGAGGGTGTGTAACAAGGGAGTAATGCATATAAGGCATGTGGTTCGTAGGGCAATGAAGGTCCATAGGAGGTATGATGTCCATACAGGTTGAATGGTCCTAGTAAGGGATGAGGTTTGTCATACATATAAGTGTCAATATGTTGTTGATTTAAGGGTGGAAAAGTATGTTGGACATATCTTATTAGGCCATCAACACCATGTCTTAATGTGGTGGTCATTGAGGGAAGTGAGGTGCATCAAGTATGTAGATATTCATACAATTGTTTTTGGTGTACAATGGGTCAAGTTCGAGGGAGACATTTATTACATTAGCCTTGGTTTGGGGGTTGGAGAATAGGGCCTCTTGTGTTATTTGTGGTAGTAGAGACTTAACCATGTACAAAGTAATTTGGCAGGTAAGATTATGTGTTTTCATAACCACTGACAATGTCACCATGAGTGTATGTGGTTGGTGATAAGGGAAGAACTTGGTTTCCTCAATGTGGTGAGGAGTTCATTATTAGTTTCTTAGTGGGCATGAAGATGGAAATAGGTCAAAAACTTGATTGTGAGTGTTTTTAAATCCCAAAATTTCTTCGTGGGAAGTTAAATGTACCAATTGGTAGCGGATCCTATTAAAGTCTATTGAAATTTTTTGATCCTAATGATGTCCTCTTTGAGGTTGATTGATCCACACCATAATTGGTATGTGGTTATGTGGTCATTAGGGTATTTATGGAATTTTCCCTCGAATTTTGTAAAGTCATAAGGGAGCTTACATGGCATGTCTACCCAATCGTCATTGTGTGTGATGGGGTCATTTGTGATTTGATTGAGTTCAAGTAAATTGAGTGAACCAAAAAATGGGTTATGGGTTGTTGGGTTGGAATCCATGGTTCTTAGTGGACTCCCCTCTAGTGAGTGGGGATTACGTCTCTATGGTGAAGAAGAGAGGGATCATTCTAAAAGGGTGTTGTTATCTATGTCCAGATGGATTTTCTTTCCAAAGGGAATGAGATCTTCTGTAAAGGGGTTGTCTATGTTTTCGACATGAGTCCTTTCATATGTGTTAGGGTATCCATGTTTCAAGAATCAACAATGAGGATGGAGCCTCCCTGTCTAGTTTTTGTGGGGTCATCTTTAGCACTCTTCAATGTCAAGAGAGACCAAAGTGTAGGGGTTCAACCCCTGCGAGCCTACTAAAGTGTCTTGAACTATTAAAATACATTATAAGAATGTGATTTGCTATGAAACTAGGTAAGTTGTAAAGAAACTAGTTAAGTTAAGGTGTAAGAAACTTTTAACTTTTATGTGTAAAAAAATAAAGAGTTTTGATGATAAACATATTCTCTACAAACTAAAGAAGCAAATCTAAATAAAAAGTATCTTCCAAATGAGCTTTCATCATAGTTGGGTTGAGTCTCGAGTAAAGATTGAATAGATAATAAATTAATATTTTGAACATATCTTAATATTAAATATAACTCTTAAACTTTTCAACATTTAAACTAGGGTAAACTTGTAGTCGCAAGGGAGTTGTCATGATATGTGGGTTGACCCTCATTGACCGATAGTTTCGTTGTCTTCCATTATGACGCACCACTCATCAGCATAATAAAATTCTTAAAAATGAATGGTTATACACGTGAATGGTTATCAACATGGTGAATTTTTAAGAAGTTGAAAGTGGTGAATATAATATTATTTATTTTCTTCTAACATGTCATTTGGAGTGTCATGAATTCTTGGTTACTTAAATAATAATAAATTATTGCACGTATCAATTTGGAAGAAGTTATTAGTTTTTAAATATTATGTTATTTATTTTTATGTTAAAAGAGGGTTTCGAGTAACTAACTATTAAGGACACTCGAAATGTTTTTTCATTAACTATTAAGGACACTTGAAATGTTTTGTTAGAAGAAAACAAGAGTTGTATGACAGTGTAATCCCTGCGAGGTAAGAAATAAGGGACTAATAATCACAATGTTGAACTCTATAGTTATGGTCCATACCATTGTTGATGCTTTGAATATTTCAACTGTGAATCTTGTGTCGAGACACGATGGATATGAACATCGTCACCATAAATATCTGAGAAGACGCGTTGGACGTGGATATCGAGAAATAGAGACTTTGAATGCCGAGATAGTTGCAGGCTAAGTACATGAGAATAGGAAACATAAAAGAAAATTATTGTTTGTAGTCGAGACTCAGGATTGAATATTTCCCCACTAAATTCTGTCACTTTACCTAAATTTCTTTGTGCCATTAAAATCTTGAGTTGTTGCTGAGACACGATGGATATTGACAATGTCATCGTAAATATCCGACCCGATGGACGTGGATATGAAGACATATAAATTAAAGACTGAATTAAATGCTCATGGGCACCTCTGCAATAAGGGGATCAAGTTCTTCACCAATCATAATTTTAAAAAATGGTTTAATTTAAAAAATAAATAAATAAATTCAATATAACAATGTTATACTTTGGAAAATTGTTTAAATTTATAGTCAAACTGATTAGTCAATGGAATTAATGTCAAATCAATAGCAAACTCATTGCTATAGTCCTACTTTGGCAGGGACTAATAAATAATATTATATTGATCACTTTCAACCTCCTAAAAATTTTCCTCTTTGAATTTTATTTTGTTGTGTGTGATAATGGAAGGCTTTAATAGGATCTAGTACCAATTGGTACATTTAACTTTCCACGAAGAAATTTTGGGATTTAAAAACACTCATAATCAAGTTTTTGGTCTATTTCCACCTCTTTGTTCGCCAAGAAATTGATAAAGGACTCAGCGTCACATTAAGGAAACCCACTTCTACCTTTATCACCAACCACATACACCCATGGAGACATTGTGAATGGTTATGTAAACATGTAAACTTACCTCCTAAATCACTTTGTACATGATTAAGTCACTACTATCATGAATAATACGAGAGGCCCTATTCCCCAACCCTTGAACAAAGGCTAATGCAATAGACTTCCCCCTCGGAATTAACCTAATGTATACAAAAAAAATTTGTATGAATATCTACATACTTGATGCACCTCACTTCCCCTCAATGACAACCACATTAAGACATGTCATTGATGGCCTAATCAAATATGTACAACATGCTTCTCCACCCTTAAGTGAACAACACATTGACACTTATATGTATGACAAACCTCATCCCTTATTAGGACCATCCAACATGTACGAACCTCTTACCTCCCATGGTCCTTCATCGCCCTATACACCACATGCCTTATATACATTATCACCTAGTTACAAACCCTCTCGAGGGCCTCTGTAACCAATGTGGAAGTGGGCATACGCTAACCTAAACTCACTCTACATTAACCCACCTCTTGGTCACCCACAATAGACAAAGGTGACCAATTTTTCTTAGAGACTACCATTTGCTTGTTAGGTTGGGGTCACATCCCCCAACCCCATTCACAACCAAAACACTAGCCAACATGAAATATCTTTGATCCATGGATCTTGATATTTACTGCTACTATTGGATGTCTTGCTGCAGATCTGATACTCTAGGGGTTTCTAGATGTGTTTCTTTGGTTTTTAGATGTGTTTGTTTGGTTTTATGTCCTCATGCATAGCATGCATGGCATTGTTGGATCCATAAAACTCATTTCATTTTATAAAATAACAACAAATGCTAATACATGGAAATACTTGAAATCAATCTTAGAATGCCTCAATTAGATTGTAACAGAGATAAAACTATCCTACAGTACCATGGAAGACAAATCAAATACAAATATATAACATTCATTGACCAATATGTAACATGCAAGTCGAATATACTACATGCATGGAAGGAATGTTGCATGAAACTGCCGAAACCAACGAAAAATTGAGATCTAATAGCTATGCTCCTCAGAATCTGATGAAATTTGTTCCCACTGGGTTGTCCTCTCCCTAGACAACACATGAAATTTGGATCTATTGCATGCAAGAAGGATATAGCTTGGATTTGTTGCATGCAAGAAGGATATAGCTTGGATCTGTTGCATGCAATAAGGATATAGCCCTGATCTGTTGCAATAAACTTGGATCTATTGCATACAAGAAGGATATAGCTCAGTTCTACTACACATAAGAAGGATATAGCTCAAATCTGCTGCAATAAGCTCAGATTTGTTGCATGCAAGAAGGATATAGCTCAGATTGGCTGCATGCAAGAGGGTTATCGCTTGGATCTGCTGCAATAATCTCATATCTTCTACATGCAAGAAGGATATGCTGCATGCACTCTAGAATACGCTGCCAAGATAAATCCACACTATATTTCTGATCATAATCTTCCTGAACCTAAAATTGTAAATGAAGTGAATCCTTAAGGAAGGATCCAATGTTGTACTTTGAAGCCTGATGAAGAATTTGGGTGATTCTTTCGATGGACTAGGGTTTGTCTCTCAACACCAAAATCTATGAATGGTGGTTGTTTCCTCCAAAAATCCACAAAACATGAAGAAATTCATATGACTTCTCCTCTAAGGTCTAATTCTCAACTCATGCATAATGGTGAATTAGAATGACTTTTCTCCTTTATACTCCCTTCCTCATCTAATTTCTCATTCACTTTATTAATTAAGTGACATTTTCCTAAGTTTTGACTTAATAATCACTTAAGTCACTTAAAACAACTTTTTGCTTCTAATTTCACATTCACTTTGATTAATTAAGTGATTTTTCCTAAGTTTTATCTTAGTAATCATTTAAGTCACTTAAAACACCTTTTTCTCATCTAGTTCCACATTCACTTTAATTACTTAAGTGAATTTTCCTAAGTTTTATCTTTAATTATTATTTTAAGCCACTTAATCACCTTTTTCCACTTTATTACGTAATGTCACTTTCAACATGGGATTTTATGGTAAATGACACTAAATAATTATTGTATTCCCTTTTCCTCCCGACTATAGCCCATGAGAATCATTATAGGCTACTAAGTCACTCCTCGTGGAGTCGTCACTAGGAAAGGGACATTACAGTCCTCCCTTCCCAAGATTGCTTGTCCTCAAGCAATGCCATCACAGCCTAACGCTCCATCAACTGACCCAAGATGAAACTGAAAATGATACTAGGATCTCAACCCGATCTCAGGAAAGGACCACCTTGTTGTCGCGGCACCACTCTGGTAATAACCATCGGACCAATGTGCCTAGTATGCATCCTCCTTTCGTAGGATCTCACACCGAAATACCTGTAGGAATTGAACTTACTGTTATGAATCATGTCCTGCAAAGGTATCTCCATGAACCCAAATATGAAAATCCACTAACAACATCGACCTTGGATATATGAAAAGAAGGTACATCTCGTTGTTTGGAATAAGTCTCAATCTCTCCTCCACTGACATCCAAAAAATAAAGTAGACCAATCACTGTCACAAATCTGTTAATCATCACCAATATTTGGTCCACCAATGTGCTCTGCCACCAAGGAGAACTCTCCCTCATGTGTCTTGATGCAACGTCCACGAAGTCCCTCCCTGTGAGAAACTCTCTGACCTGCTTGTAAGTGATGGAGTCACTCGGGTCCCAAACTATCATGTATGAAGTGAAGCACCCTCTTCTCATCATACTAATCTATACGATGTTATCACACAAATTTTCATGACTACCCATGGTAATCCAAGCGATCATAATCTATTGAAATGACCGACTCCTTAGGAGGCCGCTCCTCCAAGAAACCAATCCTATGCACTCTAGGAGTAAACTCTAGAGAACGCAAACTGTCATTGCAACATGTGTCAGCTATCATCCTGTCAATAACTACAATCCCAGAGTCCCATGCCAACATCAAAGGGGAATTCTCATGTTGATGATGCATCCCTCCGATCACAATCATCTGACCACCATGCTCAAACTTTTCTCTCCTCTCTAGAAATCCTATATCATGGACCATACTCATCCAAGGAAGCTTGGTGAAGTCAACGCATGTCAATCCATGACTATCCTCGATATTGGGTATTGTGAGGGAAAAGAAAAACTTGACAACTCCTCTCACAACATTCCCACCATGACGCAGAACAATCACTTCCTCAACTCAGTTGGTCATCAACCTCATTTGAAACAATCCATCACTCGATTGAATTCCAGGATCCCACCTCAACATTGGAATTACACCACTCCCAATGCATGTCAACTGTCGTTCTGCCCCACCAATAACCATTGGAGTCCAAATGAGACAAATGCCCGATGTGTAATCTTTGTAGTAGATAATGTCATCCACTACTCCGCTAGCTGCAATCTCTATGGACCGATCCAAATAATTCTGGATCTCATCCTGTGCACTCAACGCACTGATCAAAGAGACCAAATGGATGAACTCTGTCGTGGCCAAAATGCTCCCTATCTCATCCCACTGGCTCCAGTAATCCTCTCCATTTTTGTTGCATACAATGGGGGCATCAAATAACAGTAACATGTGCCTCTACCATTACATGAAGGACTGGAATGTTACTAGTGCATTGGTCAACCCCAAGGGTATGACCATGAAATCATGGATACTTGGGAATAGACCTGTGAGTACCTTTCTCCCTGGCCCAAGCCTGATGATATCCTAGATGAAAATAAATCATTGAGGGATACAATGCTCGCTGAGGCTCATCCATCCACTCACCAAACCTGGGTAACCTCAACCCAATGATATACTCAATGACTCTATCAGGAGGTCTCCCTAAAGGAAATGCTCCAAAACTCTGTTGTGCACCACCATGTGCCAATGTATAATCCAATATACTGTGACATACTCATGTGTCCTCATGTACCGTCTGGTGCCCTGTATGCGCTATTCAATCCAACACTCTATTGATGATGACTAAACCTATACCCTAGAGTGTGTCCATGTCCATCATGTACCTATCTACCCAATTCATTGATGCATATGATTCATCGCGAGCTAGTCCACAAGCATGGATGATTTTAGGGGCTAAATTTCGCTCATGGGCTAGTTTTCCATGGTTTTCCCCCAAAACATATTCTCTATTCTAAAAATGATTTGCCCAAATTATATAGGATAGAATTATTTTACCTTAAAAATCACCAAAATTTTATACAAACTATATAAAATACTTAGAAATTTGAATATTTTTACAAATATATCACAAACATTCTATAGTTTGCATATGAAGGATTAGTAAGATTCGCCAAGGTTTCTACATTTTAAAATAAATTTCCATCCTTAAAATCATCCTTGTCCACAAGGAAGGTTCTCAACCATATCCTTCGTAAATAAACTTTGACCCTCTAATGATCTCTCCAAAAGAAAGGGCTCCTCACCACAACAATGCCAAATCTGAGTGCAATCCAAACTCTCATCAAGTACCTGTAACTCGGAATGCTCCTCGTCCAGACTCATCATAAGAGGATCCTCCCACAAATAATGAGTGCTACTCATGCCCTCGGGTGTCACAGCTGCCAAAGATGATGGAGTCTCTACTGTTGTCAATGATGACAAGTGTGCCAAACTCATCTTATAGCAAAGTTTCTCATCAACACCAATTAACTTACTAGATGATACCATTCAATGTTGGGTCTCATGTGGACTTTCATCCTCATACATAATTTTTTATTTTTTCTCATCCACCAATTCAACTCCTTCTTTGTCATCCTCCACACATGGCTCTTTAGAACAAAGATCAATATCACACGACAATTTTTCAAATACCGAGCCTTCATCATATTTAGGTACAATCATGCTTGCATCGCCATAAGTATCATAGATAGGATAAGGCATTGAATCATCATCATTCTTAGGTGCTAGCACACCCTTATCATCATGAGAATCACTACTCAGGTATGATGTGGAATCATCAACATATGTTGATTGGGACACTTCACCATATGCACCAACAACCTTTTTCCTTGGCACCTTCACCTTCTTATCCATTGATACTTGGGGTTCATATCACTCAAGATGTTTGATGGTGCAAAAATCCTTGAATGACATGTATGTGTGAAATGTTGCACTAAGCTCCTGATACTCCCTCAAACAATCCGCAAACTCCTCATCGTGTCCTTTCTGTCCTGTTTGAACCACTAGCTCCATTGATCCCTGAATTGTTTTGATGGCTTTCCATAGCCTGCATCAATTGTTGTTGCCCATGTGCAAGAATATTACGAATATTCCTCATGTTGTCCTCCATATCCGGTATGAACATTTTCTCTCTACTACTACATCTGAAGGTATAAGTGCAATTTATCACTGTTGAAACTTAGTGGAAACAATATGAAATAACTCCTCACTGATTTTCCCCTTAGGCTGGAAGGAAAACCAACTTTCATACCACTGAGATATCCTTGATCCCTGGATCTAGATATTTACTACTACTATTGGATGTTCTGTTACAGATCTGATACTTTGGGGGTTTTCGGATGCGTTTCTTGGGTTTTTAGATGTGTTTGTTTAGTTTTATGTTCTCATGCGTAACATGCATGGAATTGTTGGATCCATAAATAATTCATTGCATTTTATTAAATAACAAAAAATGATAATACATGGAAATACTTGAAATCAATCTCAGAATTCCTCAATTGGATTGTAACATAGATAAAACTATCCTACGGTACCAAGGAAGACAAGTAAAATATCAATCTATAACATGCATCGACCGATCTGCAACATGCAAATTGAATCTATTGCATGCATGGAAGAAAAGTTGCATGTAACTGCCAAAACCAATGGAAAACTGAGATTTGATAGCTATGCTCCTCGAAATTTGATGAAATTTGTTCCCACTAGGTCACCCTCTCCCTAGACAACACATGCAATTCAAATTTACTGCATGCAAGAAATATATAGCTCGGATCTCCTGCAATAAGATTGGATCTGTTGCATGCAAGAAGGATATAGCTCGGATCTATTGCAATAAGCTCATATTTGATGCATGCAAGAAGGAAATAGCTCAGATATGTTGCAATAATCTTGGATCTGCTACATGAAATAAGGATATAGCTTGGATCTAATGCATGCTAGAAGGATATAACTTATATCTGCTGCAATAATCTTGGATCTGCTACATGCAAGAAGGATATAGCTCGGATTTGTTTCATGCAAGAAGAGTATATCTCAGATCTATTGTAATAAGCTTGGATATACTACATGCAAGAAGGATATAGCTCAGATCTGATGCAATAAGCTCATATCTACTGGATGCAAGAAGGATATAGCTAGGATTTGTTGCATGCAAGAAGGATATAGCTCATATTTGTTGCAATAAGCTTGGATATGTTGCATGCAAGAAGGATATGTTCCATGCACTTCAGGATACGTTGCCAAGATAAATCCATGCTATCTCTCTGATCTGAATATGCCTAAAATTGAACTTGTAAACGAAGTGAATCCTTAAGGAAGGATCCAATCCTGTACTTTGAAGCCCGATGAAGAATATGGGTGATTCTTCCAATGGACTAGAGTGTGTCTCTCAACACTAAAATCTATCAATGGTGGTGGTTTCCTCCAAAAATCCACAAAACATGAAGAAAGTCACCTAACTTCTCCTCTGAGTTCTATATCTCAACTCAACTCATGCATAATGGTGAATTAGAATGACTTTTCTCCTTTATACTCCCCTCCTCATCTAATTTCTCGTTCACTTTATTAATTAAGTGACTTTTCCATAAGTTTTGACTTAATAATCGCTTAAGTCACTTAAAACACTTTTTTGCTTCTAATTTCACATTCACTTTGATTAATTAAGTGACTTTTCCTAAGTTTTATCTTAATAATCATTCAAGTCACCTAAACCACCTTTTTCTCATTTTTCTCATCTAATTCCACGTTCACTTTAATTACATAAGTGACCTTTCCTAAGTTTTATCTTTAATTATTCTTTTAAGTCAATTAATCATGCTTTTTCCACTTTATTACTTAATGTCACTTTCAAATTAGGATTTTATGGTAAATGACACTAAATAATTCTTGTATTCCATTTTTCTCTCGACTATAGCCTACGAGAATCAGTATAGGCTACTGAGTCGCTCCTATTGGAGTCATCATTGGGAAAGGGAATTTATAGTCCTCCCTTCCCGAGAGTTCTTGTCCTCAAGCAATGCCATCACAACCTGACGCTCCATCGACTGAGCCAAGTTGAAACTGAAAATGATACTAGGATCCCAAACCAATCTCCAGAAAGGACCACCTTGTTGTCGTGACACCACTATGGTAATAACCATCATACCAATGTGTCTAATATGCATCCTCCTCTCCTGGGATCCCACACTGAAATACCTATAGGGACTGAACTTATTGTCATGAATAATGTCCTGCAAAGGTATCTCCATGAAACCCAAATATGAAAATCCACTAACATCCACTATGTCACTTTGAACTTAGGATATTTTAGTAAATGACACTAAATAATTCTTTTATTCCCTTTTTCTCCCGACTATAGCCTATGAGAATCAATAAAGGATACTAAGTCACTCCTCCTGGAGTCATCACTGGGAAAGGGACATTACACAAAAAACCAACCAAGGTTGCAAGAAAAACAACACTTAGAACCCCATTCAAGGAGGCACACCCTCAATAACCCGAACCAAAACCAAAATGCTAATCAAAGAAATAGGGCCCCAAAACCCTGACAATGAAACAACTACCCCTATATAACATGCATCCATGACCATTACACTCATGAACTCCAAGTGATGCATGAAATTAGTAGGTAGTTTGTCACACCACACTCAAGAGAGGCACCCCCACCACCTCCTCGACAAACTATCAGTCAAAACCTCTTCCGAGAGAGTAAAAAACTACTTGTCATGCACTCACCCCTTGACGATGTTAGGGGAAAGCTTGATCAACCCATACATGATGTCTTCATCATGTCCATAGGTAGTCTACTTTTAATGGATAAGATATCCACCCTTCTTATGTTCACCATCTCCATAAAGTCCAATAATGGTTAGTATATGCCACACCAATGCGACATGCAGGAATAACAACCTCTTTCCATCCATGTATGGATTCCATGCTCCCTCCTTTGGTAAGTATTGAAACTAGAATAGGATTTCGATCAACTCCCACCCTTAACTTCAAAAACCCCAAAAACCCATTACATTCTCTCTCTCCCACACATGAGGGAGCATTACTAGAGAGCTCATGGTGTCAAGGGAAACCTAGAGAATAAAATCACATGGGTCAGAAACACGAGGACCTCATATCTATGTTTGGACCCACCTCTCATGGACATAGGAGCTCATTTTACCTTCATTCCCAAGGGTCATCCTTTGTTTTCCCTTCACTCGAACATGTCAGTGAACCCATCATGGCTAACATGATTCTCGTGGGGGTACCCAATCCTCGAAATTCGTATTGGAGTTACACTTGGGCATAATCACATGAGTATGCTCCACCAAATTTACTAAGGACCTGTCCTTGGCCTCAGTTGCATGAGTTCCCTTAATTCCATTGGCAAGGTGACCCACAAGTTCAAAAATTTGTATGTTGATGGGGGAAATAACAATGCCCCAATTTTACCAACCAAACATGCCCTTGTTAACTTTATTTATTTGTTACACTGAGACAAACGAAATGCAAAATTCAACCTAGTATGGATGATATATGTAATGTAATGTAATTCTAATATATTAAAATTAAAGAAAAAATGTGGTCCATAAGATAACAATCAGAAGAATAAAAATAAAAAATGGATATAATAAAAAATATGATAATGATGACATATTTTAATTTCTGTTACACTCTAGGGTAATGGCTCTCAGTTGCATGGTTGAGAGAATGGGGGTCTCATCAAGAGCCATCCTTTTCATTTCCACAAGGTATTTGTGAGTGACATTGTCATTATCTAGACATCATGCCAGGGAAATGACCTTCAACTCGTCCTTTAACATGAAATAAACAAAGAATGGTAAGAGAATGAGCTCGAAAAAAGTGCATTGCAAACGAAGGTGTCACACACCCTCTATAAAGGAACCTATGAATGAGACACTACAACCCCTTGTATATCATGAACCCCATGTTGAGTGAGTATTGACCCATAACCACTTCATCTACTTCACATGGCTTAGAGAGGGATCACTTGGGAAACACTCCTTGACCAAGGGAGAGATCTACCCAATATGACACCTTGTCAACCCTCCCATATCCAAGCTTGGAAAGTTGCATAATTTCTTTGAGAACTTATTTGTTTCACCATGTAATATTGGATGCACATGCCTAGATGGATCATTTATTGATTTTATTTACTCATGATGATATTATGAATTGAGATCCTTGGAAGGTGTGCTTATTTGTCTTTGCGAGACCTAGTTAGTGGATAGTTTTGGAGGAACAATACTAGCTTGGGCTTCCATGGGGCTTGAAGCCCATAGGTTGGAAGCCAAGGGCCCACATGTCAGATGAGAGAGATGAAACTTTGGAGGACTAGAATATGACTTGAGAGACATAACCTATCCCTTATATGCTAAACTTTGTGCCTAAGAGAGGCAAAACGTCACATTTTGAGGCTTGACATCACATAGTAGGGCTAGGGTTTGGTGGTGAAGACATGGTTCATTGACACATGGACATTGTGAGGAGAAGAAGGCCTTGACCATGAGGGGATGGCATAGGTGATTTACATGTGGCCTTTGGAGGCCTAACGATGCATCTCCAACTCTAACGATTTGCTCATAATGTCAAAACATCCCCTAAAGAGGTGACACCCTCTTGTTTTAGGATTTTCTTTTGTGTAAAAGTGAATTTAAAAGATGATTTGTTTAATATTATTTGTGTAAAGGGGAAATAATAGGGTTGTTGACCCCTAATCTTGTGGTTTACCCTAAAATTATGTGGACAAAATATGTTAGTGATATTTTTTATAAATAGAGATCATAAGATCTCATTTTATCATCATAACTCTCCCATTTGGAGAGGCATTGGACTGAAATTTTCTCTCTCTTTCGCTAGTTCTTTGTCTTGTGCTCTTTTTTATGGCTATTTCTTGTATTATTAGTTGATGGAAGTGGTGTGCTAGACTTGGAAGGATATTCTCTAGCTATTGTGGTGGTTTGTCTTAACTTTTTCCTTGAATTGGTAAGCGTGTTTACATTGTTCTATCATTTATTGTTCAAGTCAAGGTTATTTTCTAGAGCTAGGTGGGAAGTATAAGGGCATACACACCCACCTTAATCTCCATCACTTTATTCTTACATTTTATTGGTTTAACAAGGGTTTTCTAAGAGAAGTATAAGGGCATACACCCTCTTATCTCAAACCTTAGCTAGAGATACTTGCCCTAGGGAGTAAGAGGATTTACACCCCCAAGGAGGTAGTACCTCTAGATATTTATTTGCTTGACTTGATTAACCAATTTTTTAAAGGCACTAGTCATTTACTTGTTGCATTGGAGAATTAAATTGTTGCCTTGGTAAACATGACTTTTTAAAGTTTTAAAGTTGTCTCTTTGGGAAAGTGTTCCTTGAGCCTTTGTCTCCCTTGCCTCATTGAGGCATCCCCTTTCAACCACAAATTATTTATGCTATTAAAAAACTAACCTACAACCATTAGGGCTGCAGAAAAATAACCGTCTAACGCTTAATAACTCCTAAACTAACCCTAGGATTTAGCCCTAACTTTGCCCCAACTCTCTACTAAGCCTAACACACCTATTGAGATAGTTAGAGGTGGTTTCTTGTGGCTGATTTTTCAGTTGTTAAGATTGGTTTTCTACAGACATAAGGCTGATAAGGCTGTTAAGCTTGGTTTTGTTTCAGCCTTTCTTTTTGTGATAAAGTTATTACTTAATCATTGGTGAGTTGAGCTAGCTTTCACTAGCTTTATCTCTTGTTTATTTATCATATAATTAGTACTTATATTGCATCCTTTGTTGTCTTTATTGAGCTGATATATATCATTTAAGTTTTCTGCAATAGGGGACAACAAGATTAACTTTCTTGTCCAACTAAAATATTGCAAGTATTCTTGGCTTTTATTGTGTCTCGGGCAGGTACTTCACTCTCGGTGGGTCACTCAACTCTTTTGGAAACCCTTAAACCTTTCCAAGACCCTTTCCCAAGATTTTATTACCATATATAATTGACCTCTAGGGACATCCATTCATACTTATCATTTTCCATCTCATTTCCCCCTAGGGTCACTAGGATTCCCCCATTGAGGTGACTACCTCACCTCTAAAGTGACAAGGACACCTGCCTAAGGTGACAGTGGGTAGGTTCCCTCCTAATTGTAGCCAATTGATGGTTGGTTCGAGCTTTTCCCATCCTACAACTTGTGCGATAACAGTAACAATGTGCACTTTCTAATGTAGTTTGGTTGACATGTGTCTAGTGACATTCTTAATCTGGTCAGGTAGCAGTGTGCACTTTACAATGTAATTTGGTTGACATGTGTCTTGTCCGATAACAACTTGTGCTTTACAACATAGTTTGGTTGACATGTGTTTCATGGCATTGTTTAGTTGATGGTAGTTGGGTAGTAACCTCCATAAATTAAAATGGATAAAAAATAACATTAACTAAAAATTAATGTTTTAATGAAAAAGAAAAAGAAAAAGATCATAATCTAAAGACCCAAAATCTACGTTAAAAAAATTACCGAGTTTCATCATTTTTATGTTATATTTTACCAAAAATTTACTCATACATATCAAATTTTTATTCTCTATCTAGATGATAGACAAATGGTTTGCATTACTAATTAAAGATAGTATTAGAAAAAAAGAAATAAAAAATTTATGGAATCATGGTGTTCTAGAATCATTATATATGAAGAAATGGGGTGCGTTCTACATCTTAGTATTGGAGAGATCCTAGCATCACTTAATCCTAGCATAGATCCATTTTAGTTAGAGATCTTTCAAGTCCATGATACCAAGTATATATAATATTGCTTACAAGATATGTATTCTAAGTAGGATATATCGATTTTAATTAGAGATATGGAGTTAAGATGGATCTAGATTAATTAACTAAAACATATTTCTTTAATAAAAATTGGAAGAATCATATTTGTAGTGTTCCCAAACAATTATTAATGAAATTGTATTTTTTTACGGATTTAGAAACCCCTAAACCCACTTTTAAATTGCATTTATCAATTTTTAAAGTTACATTTTTTACAAAACAAAATAGCAATTTTCGAACATATCACATGAGGGGAAAACTACTAGGAAAGAGAAAAAATAAATGAGAAAGCGGGACATTTTAGTGAATGCTTAGCCGGCTCCATAGGGTCCAAGACAAATTGCATTACAAATAAAAATTAAAAATTAAAACAAATGAAATCATGATTATGTTTAATTGGTTCATCTAGAAAAACAAGATGCATTCTACATCTTAATATTGGAGAGATTATAACGTCAATGAATTATGTTTGGGATAATTAGTCATTATTTTATTTTTATCAATACATAGTAGTATGTTACATGGTACCCAAGCACATATATATAAACCATTGCTTACAAGATATACAAAGATTTGCATCTCAATTTTTTTTATCTCTCTAGAATTCTACTATTTTTGAATTAACTACAATGCCTCCCTTTAAAAATACGAGGAATCATAATTTTGTTATTCTTAAACAATCCATCATTTAAAACTTGTCATACCTAAAATATATTTATATTTTCATCCTCTTAATATTTAGTAATTTTTAAAAATAATTAAATTTCAATTTTACATTAATATAATACAAATTTACTTTCATATAAAAGAAAATTAAATTTTATCTTTTCAAAACAAAAATATTTTTAATATAATATATCCTATGGAAAAGGATACATGAAAACTCCTCGTTAGACACAATACCTTTAAAATGGTATAGGAAAACTCCTCATTAGACACATAATATCTTTTTCATTAAACGATAAATTGCTTTAAATTGTAATCATCGGGTAACTTAACAATTAAAATGTCATTTTCTTAAAAACTAAAAATATATATTTAAATTCTCGGATGGGGTGCAACTTGGAGAGCATGTGGACAATCACACCATTGCAGATAGCCACCAACCTCCTCTATTTATTCCTCCTGATGCCGAGAATTGATGCAAAGGATTTGGGTGCGCGACTGGACTGTATGGGTAACTTAATGTGCAAGTTTGGCATGGCATTGGATTACTTATGCATAGGTACTTTGAAGCTGAGTGTTGTCAACTCAAGATTAACGACATTTACCATGGCTAGAATTGGAAATATTGCAGTGTTTATGCTCGTGGCTAGTTCTTTTCATCTCATTTTGGTTTTGTTCACAACTCCTCTGTCTCTCCATAGGCTACTCCTGGTTTCTCGTCCTTGTAAATTCTAACCTTGTACAATGTCTACTGTAAACAAATATTCAAAAAAGAACAGAAAAGATACAATGGAAAATACAAACATTACACATCGATTTTTCCTCTAGAAACCCAAACCGGGAAAACCAGCATATATTATATTCATTCATTGTGTTACATTGTTTACAATACAACATACATATAGGATCCAGCAGCATCCAAAACCCTAACCCAATGACCTTGATTAGTCTAAAACCCTAATTCCTTAACCGGAAATAGAAAACCATCAGCAAAAACCATGTGCCAAAAAAACCACCTAAATACATGACACGTTTTCCGAGGTAGGTGTCACGTTTCTCGAGGAAAAAATCATGCAAAGAATATAACACATACCCAACATTCTCCCACTTGTTGTTTTCTTTGCATACAGGGGGTTATAGAGTTACATAGTCAAAAATCAAGGGAACAATGCCCATGGATCCTTTACACCAAGAGAACTTCTCAGTGCTCACAGAGTTTGTTAATGAGTCTACAACATTCTTCAAAGTGTCCACCTTCATCAGTGATAACTTTCTTTTCTTCAATCATGTCTCTCACAAAGTGATATTGAACATCAATGTGCTTTGTCTTTGAATGATAAGCAGGGTTCTTCGCCAGAAAAATTGCACTCTGACTATCACACTCTATCCTTACACTGACTTGTTGTACCAACCCAATACACGAATACAATCTTTGTAACCATATTGCTTCCTTACTTGCATGAGTGGATGGCATCTATAAATATTATGTAGTTGAAAGTGCCACTTCTGACATACTCAACTTATTTCTCCTCAAAGCAGGTTAAACACCTTTTCCTTGTAGATCTCCTACAATCAATTTCAATGATTCTTGCATCCACAAAGCCATGTAATGACCACTTTGTCACTCGTCTTCCTTAGTAGCACAATCCATAGCTACTAGCAGTGCCACACAAATACACGAAAACCCTTTTCACTTGCGTTGTCAATGCTCCTTCCACAGTTTGACATATGCTTTGCTCAAAACTCCCCTTTGCTATGTGCAATGTATGGTCTAGTCACAGAGACCATTGCATACATCAAAACTTCCAACTGCGCTCACGCCATGGAACATGAGACATCTCCTCCTCTTCTTCATGTGTCCATTTGGGGACACTTGTCCGTGTCAACGCTAACAAGAATAGGAACCTTAATGGGTTTACGTTCTCCATATTAAACCTGCATATTGTCTCGACATATTTTCTCTTATTTAACTAGAGTTTCCTCTTTTTTGATCTCTTAATTTCATGCCCAAAATGAAATTTGAAGCACAGATCAACTTCATGTTGAATTTAGAGGACAAGCCCGAGTTTTCACATCTGGATAATCTCCTTGTTGTTTCCCTCGTAACATGTCATCCACATACATGGCCAAATAAATAAAATGATCACCAATTAATTTAGAATACACACAATGATCCTCTTTTTTTTTCTTGTGAAGCCAAGTCCGATCATATATAATTATCAAATTTTGATACCACATCCTTGTTGATTGTTTTAAACCATGCAGGGGCTTTTTCAGCACCAACTTTCCTTCTTTCCTTTCACAACTTAACCTTCTCGTTGCTTCATAAAGATTTCTTCTTCGGATCCCCATGTAGGAATGTACGTAAAGCCGTTTCTACTTCAAAATCAAATCGGCAACAGTGACAAATAACATACGTCTTATAGAGGTTAACTTGGTAATAGGAATGTTGTCTTCACATCCATCTGTTCTACTTCAAAATCAAATGCAGCAACAACAAATAACATAAATCTTATAGAGGTTAACTTGGCAACAGGAGAAAAAATCTCACCAAAATCAATTCCCTCAACCTGGGAATAACCCTATGCTACTAACCAAGCTTTGTATTTCTCCACTTTTCCTTCTGCATTCAACTTCTTTTTAAATACCCATTTTCTTCCAATGGGCTTTCTTCCAGTTGGCAACTCCACTAGATCCCAAGCCTCATTCTTATCCAAAGATGCCATTTCTTCTTCCATGGCCCTTTTCCAGAGATTTCCATCCTCTGAATCCACTGCCTCCCTGATAGTTCTAGGATCATCATCAGTAATAGACAAAGAAAAATTTGAACAAAAATCAAATGGACTATACCTTTCCAGTAGCCTTCTTTCTCGATCCGATCTCCTCAATACTGGAGTATGAGGATCTTCTTCTTCTGATTCATGTTCTTTTGTAGAGTCTGCTTCATCATCCTTTAAATCAAACTCTATCTTCTCTGGTTCTTCCTTACTTGGTAGGACTTCTTGTTTAAAAACATCCTTCATTTCTCTAAATACCACATCTCGGCTATACACTGCCTTCTTAGTTTCTGGGTTCCAAAGCTTATAACCTTTGAGACCATCTTTATATCCAATAAAGATACATTTTTCATCCTTCTTATCTAGCTTACTCATGTTTTCCTTTGGAACATGAACATATGCATCGCAGCCAAATACCTTATGATGTGTGAGACAAGGTTCCTTACCAGTCCATACCTCTTGTGGAGTCTTGTCACCCAACGCTGATGAGGGTGATCTGTTGACCAGATAACATGCAGTACCCACTGCCTCTACTAGAATTCTTTCCCCAACCTGACACCACTGAGCATGCACCTTGATTTTTCCATCAGCATTTTGTTCATCCTTTCTGCAACTCCATTCTACTGAGGTGTATATGGAGTAGTCTTCTTCCTTGCTATATCGCACTTCTTACAGAATTCTTCAAATTCATTCCCACAGAACTCTCCACCATTATTTGTTCTCAACACCCTAATTATTTTCTTTGTTTGATTCTCAACAAGAGCCTTAAACTCTTTAAACCTGTCAAAGACTTCATATTTCTTCCTAAGGAAATATATCCAAGTTTTCCTCAAGAAGTCATCTATAAATGAGACATAGTACACAGATTTTCCCAATGATGGGACCGACACAGGTCCAAAAACATCACTGTGAACTAGTTTTAAAATTCCTTCTACCCTCGTTGCACCAGAGGGGAATCTTACTTGATTCTGCTTCCCATATAGACAATGTTCACAGAAATCAAAATCTAGAGAGTAGTTAGACATACTTTCAACCATACCTTTACTGTGTAGTATTCGAAGACCCTTCTCTCTGATATGCCCCAGTCTTTGATGCCACGACATAACCTTTTCTCCAGAGACTGTAGGAGTTCTTTCTTCTTCAACTCCAATATCAAGAACAATGGAGCTATTAGACCCATCACTAATAGTGCTTCCTAGAAGCTTATACATAGTTCCAAACTGAACTCCCTTCATCAACACCATTTCTCCTCGAACCATCCTGCAAGTTCCCTTTTCAAAAATTGTTTTTACCCCTGCATCTTCCATTTTGCTTACAAAAATCAAATTTATGGCCATACCTGGGATGTGTAGAACACCAGGCAATGTTCTAATCTTTCCATCTATGAGTCTCAACTTGAACCTTCCTCTTCCTATGATTCTGGTTATCGAATCATTACCTAAGAAAACATTACCTCCATCATACTTTTCATATTCGTAGAACCACTCCCTGTGGGGAGTCATATGAAAGGATGCACCAAAGTCAATCAACCATGCCTCATGATCTTCATGTGGGCTTGAAGAGGCCAAGTAAACATCCCCTCCTTCTTCCTTGGAGGTCTTTTCTTCTGTAGAAGAAGATTCTTCAGATCCCTTCTTTTTCTCAACTTTGGATCTACACTGCTTCTTGTAGTGCCCTTCTTTTCCACACCTCCAACATACCCTTACAAACTTTCCAAGAGATTTAGATATACCCTTAGACTTAGATATCCGATTTGAGAAATTATATCTATTTCTTTCCTGGGAATGTCCTCTTGCAAATAATGCGTCTGTGCTATGTCCTTCCATATTCTTTCGTCTCATCTCCTCCAAGAACAAGGATGAGACCACTTCTTCAAACTCAAAGAAGTTGTATTACTACCTATGGCCACAACCAGACTATCCTACGAGTTTGGTAAAGAACACAACAAACTGATACATTTATCTTCATCTGAAATTTTAATCTTAACATATACTAACTGACTTACCACAGTATTGAAGGTGTCCAAATGCTTTGCCACCGAGTCTCCATCTCTCATCCTCAAGTTATACAACTTCTTTCTCACGAATAGTTTATTTACCAGGGACTTAGACTAATACAACTTCCCCAACTTTTCCCATAAATCCTTGGTTGTAGCTTCCTCTAACACATTCAATAATATTGAATCAAAGAGACACAGTCAGATTGTGCTCTTTGCCTTCTGATCCATCTTTTTCCAGTCATCTGCAGAAGTTCCTGTAGGTGCAGTACCTGGATCTACCGCGATCCACTGATCTCTGTCCACCAAAAGATCTTCCATCTTGAGCTTCCACAACTCAAATATTTTCCCATTAAACTTCTCGATCTCCATCTTTGAATTGCTTGCCATTTATTTTCACCTGAAAAACAATACCGCTGATCTCCCACTGTAACAAGGCTTATCACAGTCTTTAGCCAAACACTTGACCACAAAGGCGTCCCCCTGAAGCCAATAAAGCTTTGATACCAAATGTAAATTATAACCTTGTACAATGTCTATTGTAAACAAATATTTAGAAAAGAACAAAAAAGATACAATGGCAAATACAAACATTACACAGAGATTTTCCCCCTAGAAACCCAAACCGGGAAAACCAGCATATATTATATTCATTCATTGTGTTACATTGTTTACAATACAATATACATATAGGAGCCAATGACATCCAAAACCCTAACCCAATGACCTGGATTAGTCCAAAACCCTAATTCCTTAACTGGAAATAGAAAACTATCGGCAAAAACCATGTGCCGAAAAAACCACCTAAATACATGACACGTTTCCTGAGGTAGGTGCCACGTTTCCCGAGGCAGAAATCATGCAAAGAATATAACACATACCCAACATTCCTCTGGGTCTTTTATCTTCCTCACCTAGGTTCCTAAACCTCCTCACTACCACCATGTTTAGAAAGAGAGGCAAGCGAAAGCATGTCCCAACCTACTATAGCTCCTTAACTAGACGCTCCCACCCTACTACTCCATTTGCTTCACCTCATTACCATTCTCTACCTTCAGTCATGTCTCCCTCCACTGCTCAGAATTGGGATGAAAATGATTGGGGTATAGTCTTCATAGAGGAGGAATTCCCTTTGTTTCAACCCCGACCTATTGTTTCTTCCTCGACAGATACCCCTGTGAGTGCTCAGAATATCTTAGTCTCTTCTACTCAAGCGGGTGATGAGCCTCCTTCCCAAGTGTGAGAAGAGCATTGGATCTGCCCTATTCTTCAGTAGGTAGCTCCCATGATAGTCGAAGAAGTGGTTCCAGAAGTTCTAGGTCTAGAGATAGTGGTTATAAGAAACGAGGATTTGATGTTTGAGTTGACTCCCCAACAAGGCTTCTCCGAGGAGCAATGGCACCTCATTTTTGAATTTTGTCGAGATGTTGTAGACCGACTTCATCGCTAGGAGATCCTCAGTCATCGGTTGGATATGTTATTTGACTCTTTATCAAATGGGCATATGAAAAGGAGATGCCCAACCTGTTTTCAGTTATTCTCCTTGACTCTATATTGGCCACATTCTCCACCAGACGATGGGGGTCAGGGTGCATCCAGAGTATGACATTCTCTAGTTTTGTTTTCATTTTTCTAATGCTAGAAACAATACAATATTGGTTTCAAGCCTCCTTGTAGTATCTTTTTCTTATCTCGGCTATGGAAATTAGCATAGACATGGACATCTTTTTCAAGGCCTAGGTTTGGTTCTAGTATCCGTTTTTTGGAAAAACAGACTACAAGACCCTCCATATATATATATATATATATATATATATTCCGTATAAAAAAGAAATTTATATTCCCTTGAAAAGAAAACATACATGTTACATCATAGCAAAACTATGCAGGCTTGTCCTTTGGGTCACAACAAAAAGGACCTATATATGCATTGTTTTTCCTTCTATTACAAAAACCGAAACCAAAACGTTCTGATATACTCAGCCTATAGACTTATGTACATGGATATTCAACATATGACCACTGTTAGAAAGACTAAAAATAATTCAGAACCAAATTTCCATTTCTTCAATTTATCAACCATCCATAAACTCATAGGAAGCAAAATCTCCTCTGTTCAACTCGAGAGCTTGTTTGGATAGTTCGTCTAACTTGGAATTATATTCACGCAAAATATGATGAATAGAGATCCTCTTAAAGGCCCTGAAATAAAAATTAATCTCCCTTAAGACTGTGGAGAGATGAGGACTTTCTATGGAGGATCTACCATAGGCCCATTCAATGGCCATTTGAGAATCACCAAATACTTGCCACTTGGAGACGTCCTTTTCCTTAGCAACTTCAAGAAAAACACACAGATCTATTAACTCAACCTTACTATTTGAACCTCCTCTAAGGGCATACCTAATATGAACATAATGATAATCACTTAAATGGAGCACCACACCAACACCACACTTTGGGGGGTGACCCCAACTAGGTCCATCAAAGAATCCACAGGGAACTGAATGATCGATGACAGGAGGAACGCAGATTCTTTGCTTCTTAGATTTTAAAAGTTCTTTGAAATCATCTGCCTTGTGCAAAGTCATCACAACATAAATATTTGGAGGAATAGACTTATACTTAAAAATAAAATTGTTCTGGGCCCACCAAATAATATAAATCATGAGGCTGGGAAGGCCTGAAAATAAGGCCACATACCTTTCCATCATCCAATCCCTGAAGAATTCTTCCAGTGTGGCGTTGTCCCACGCTGCCTGGGATTTTAAGGAGCTCTTTATTAATGAGAATACATGTTGTGCATAAGAACAAGCTACAAAAATATGAGAGACATATTCGGCCTCTGATAAACATAAAGGGCATCCACTAGGGCCACACCAACCCCTCTTCAAGCCATTATCTTAGGTTAGAAGCTTATTGTTTAGGGCCAGCTACATATAAATTTTGCATTTTAAGGGAGCCTTGTTTTTCCACAGATGGCGCTGCCACAATCTAGTAGGGCCTTGATTGTTATCTTCTATCCAAGAATTGTAGCCCAACTTTATTGTATAGATGTCAATACATGGATTTTGGGACCAACAGAAGGAATCGGAGGAAGATTCGTCCGGGATAACACATTTTTCACACAAGAGGGATATATAAGACTCCCATTCATCGTGAAGGGCCATAGGAAGATCAATATAATGAGAACTTTTCCAAGAAATATGACCATTAAGGTGAGGGAAACCCATGCTAGCATTAGAGAGGAAAGAGACATTTTTTTCCTCGAGGGCTTCAGAAAGAGGGGGCGAGGAGACGAAAATTATCACCCACGCCCAACCAAGGATCTTTGTCAATATAGACTTTTGATCCATTTCCCACACACCAGACCTTCCATGGACCAACCAAAGGAAAATACTCAATCATCGCTTTCCAAACAATTGAACCTTTAGAATATTTTGCAGGGCTCTTGAACCAGTCTTCCACCGAGAGAGATGAAAAATATTTTGAGTTTATAACTCTGACACACAGAGAATTGTCCATCATTAATCACCACAGATTTCTTCTCGCCAAGGATTTTGAAAAAATACTTATATGCTTAAGGCCCCAACCTTCGAGTTCCTTTGGAAGGGAGATATACGACCAACTAACTAAATCAAAACGTCCTAGGGCTTTCTGGCCTGCCCAAAAAAAGTGAAAGAAAATCCTCTTGATTTTTTCCAGCACAACTTTGGGATGGCAACAATTGAGTTCCAATAGATAGGTATACTCTCAAGAATTATCTTTAAGAGAACCAAACACCCCCCTCTTGGCAGAAGTCTATTAACCTAGATATGGATTCGAGCTTCCACCTTATTGATAAACCATGCCGAATCATCCTTATTGTAATAGTTAGGATTCAAATTAAAACCTAAGTATTTCATACCATCACTTAATTGTTTCAATTGAGCTAGAAAAATATTGTGGAGAGATGGAATTTCTGCTTCTGAGCAATTTTTCAAGATGATACAAGATTTTTTCATATTAATGGACATGCTCGTAGCTTTGAAAAACACGTTTAAGATTTCTTTCATCAACGAGAGATCGCATCGGGAGGAAAATATATTGACCAATGTGTCATCTACAAATAGGAGGTGAGTGAGCTCTTCAGATGAAGACACCTTCAGGCCTCGCAAGGAACCAACCCCACAAGCCTCCTTTATCATGCATCCAAAAGCTTTCGTGATCAAAAGGAATAAAAAGGGGGATAATGTACAGCCCTAGCGAATTCCTCTTGAGGAACGAAAAAACTAGGAGGGAGAACCATTTATCATAACTGTGGAAGATGTAGACTAGATTCACCCCATGATCCAATTACCCATGCCCAAATTTATCCCTAGATTAATCAAAACCATTCAAAGGAAAGTCCAATAAACTCAATTGTATGTCTTAGACAGGTCCAATTTAATTATTGCCACCTTTAGATTTCACTTTTTTACTGAGTGAAGAGTTTCTTAAGCAATTTCAACTGCGTCATTAATCTGTCGATTTTGCAGAAATCCAAATTGTTCTTCCCAGATAATGTTTCTAATAATGGGATGGAGCCTTCTGGAGATAAACTTAGAAATGATTTTATAAATCACGTTGCACCATGAAATCGGTCTAAAATCATCAAACTATTTTGAATCTTTCTTTTTTAGAATGAGACATAGGAAGGTAGAATTGAGCAATACATATACCTTCCCTTATTTTTGAGACTCCCAGACAACTAGAAGCAGATAAGTTCTTAGAAGATAGAAAAAAGCCTTGTATAATTCCATTGGAAATCCATCAGGGCTCGAGATTTTTCCATTCTTCATTGAGGAGAGAGTAGAAAAAAATTATTCTTCGAAGACCAGGTTTCTCAGTGACTGGTTCATTTCCTCGGAGAAACAAGAATTTAATTTCTACACTACCGCCAAAATATCTTGAATGGGGCATCCTTCTGGAGCCAAAAAAAGAGAGTGGAAGTTGTCTACACTAGCTTCAGCTTTATCCTTAAACAAAGACACCTTAGAACCATCTGCGAGGTTGATATCCCAAATAGAATTGAGATTTTTTGGCATATTAGAGAACTAATGAAAAAACTTTGTATTATTGTCCCCAAATTGGATCCAAAGGGCCCTGCTTTTAAGGCTCCATACTTCCTCTTCATATTTGAGGTATTTCGAACGAGAAAACCCAAGGATTTTAATTCCTTCAATTGCTCCTCAGACAATGGGCCATTGTCAATGGCTTGATACAAGGCAAGAATCTTTTGTTCAGATTCTCTTAATTCTCTGATTTTTCTAGCCTTCCAAATAGGAATCCACTTTTTAATTGCCTCCTTTATACTCTTAATGCTATTTTCGAATTGAATCATTTTTGGAACCAAATTGACAGGGGAAAATTTTATCCAAGAGGAAAGGACCTGTTTTTTGAAATCTCGTCTACCTGCCACACATAGATTATTTTTCAGGGGAGGGTCAGGGGATTCCATACCCGAAATCCATTGAAGGGAAATAGCATGGTCGTCGGAGACGACGCCTACATCAACTATAGATAAGCAACTCATCCCTCCCACAAAAAGGGACTCGGAAACCAGAAAACAATCCAGTTTTTTTACCACCTCTTCACTTCCATATATGAAATTTCTCCAAGTCGGGATTAATTTGACCGATTCCAAGTCAACCAACTTCTTATCTTCCAAAAGAGATAGAAAAAAACCTTTCAACATGTCTTCCCGAGGACTTGGTCCCCAAAATTCTCTAAGAGAGAGGGTAAATTTTAAATCCCCTCCCACTATCATATTAGGAGCAGAGAGAAAACCTGTAGAGATTAAGTCCTCCCCAAAAGGGAGGCGATCAGCGTAAGGAGCATAAATATTAACGATAGTGAATGAAAAATCAACATTCTTATGTCTTAAGGAAATTGAAATAGAATTACTCACAGAGGAGGAATCCATGGATTGAAAGGCCAAGCTCCAACTCGGTAACAAACCACCTGTCAAGTCGGAAGCATCAATTGTGTAGAAGGGCCATTTTTTCAACCATTTACTAAACAAAAATATTGCATGCTCCCCGAAACACATAGTTTCCTGAATCATAATGATATTAGGAAGAGTGCTCTGGATAATCCTTTTGAGGGCTAACTGTTTAGGGGATCGCCCCACCCCTCTCACATTGAAAGAGAGAACCTTTATTGGCCCTCCACTAAGGGGCCTTTCTCTACTCTAAGATCTTGTTTTATCGTGGCTTGAGTTCCCTTTCAAATTTGTGCCCCAGCCTTCTCCTTGGCCCTTGAAAGGTTTGTCTTGTGGCCCTATTGCGAGGAGGAAACCGAAAAGAGGGATAATCCCCTTCTTGAAGAGGCAGGGTCCTTGCTGCTAGTTTTCAAATGCAGAGCATAGCTCTTTTCCTCATTTTTTTCCATACAGGAAGAAATGGAAGGGACCAACGCCCAGGAAGGGAGTGTCGATGGGGAGGAGAAACCATATTTTGAGCTAGAAGCCTACTTCCAGGCAGAAGAGACAAAAGAGAAAGAGGGGTAGGGGACTAGAAGGATAACGGGATAAAGGGGATGAGCCTCTGGCTTGGAAGAAACCTCATGGATAATGACCTAAGGGACTAAAGGAACATACAGGGAGGGAAAAGGCTCAAGAGGGGGAACAAATAAATTCTTATAAGAAGGAATTGAAGGGGGAAGCAAGTCCATGGGAAGAATACCTGAAGTAGATCTCTTTTTCACAAAATCACCCATTTCCTGGCTGGAAGCTCTGACCTTGTCGTGCTCCAGAGAGATTTCCTCTCTTAAAGCTCTCGGGGTAGCCTCTGCTATCGAGACTTCATGGCGAATGATAGATTTCCTTCGCCATATTTTTTTGGGGCCCTGAGACAACGACGCATACCTAGAATGTTGATCTCGGAGTTGCCCGATTTCATAGCAGCTGTCAGGCTGCTAAATTGAAGCTTTTAAGTGACCTGAAACACTAAATTGTCAAACCAGGGTTGGTAAACTTCGAGCTGATACACAGTATGTGCAGGCAAGCGTCTAGTCTTTATTTGCATTCTATCCTACGAATAAAACACACACCTATTCTGGGAACTTGAATTTTAATGACTAACTTAAAACTGAGCATTTCCTATCTAAATCATCAACAGAAAAACAGTCTTGTACTCCGATGCTGGTACTGCTATTTCTATTCAAAAAGCGTAGTTCTACAAAATCATTCTACCTCTATGTTCAACCATCTACCATCAGTATTTTCGTTTATTTCATGACACACAGGGTATTGTCGAAACTGCATTCATTCTGAGCATCCAAAACAAATCTAATGTTATCTACAGGAAAACAGAGTATTATGCTACTAACTGGTACCAGGAGCTCCTTTTGTTCTAACTATAACCCAACTGTTCTAAGCATGCAAGGCAACTACTGTCTAACGAAGCAAAGTGCACGCTAATTCTGAGTTATGTTCGAAGTGAAAGTGAAAATCCACACAATCATATGCATATGTTAACCCTACAGGCATCAATACTGCGTTTAACATTCACCAACATAAAAAGATAACAATCTGGAAATTGAG
>SNQJ01S0002840.1:557248-603210 GCA_010110895.2 Picea sitchensis
TACCTTGGGTGACACCTTTGAATGGTAGGGAGCTGCTAAGTATGTCAAAATGAGGTCAAAAGGGTGGTACTGGCATATAAATGGAGGTCTGTGGTATATAATATAGGCAAAGATCATGGTCAAAACCGGGGACCAACAACAGCCATGGAATATAAATGGAAGAAGCCAATAATCAACCTCTTTGGTCCAGAACCTATCAGCATAAACGATATCAAAAATCCTAATGAAACCTTCCCGAACATCAACTTCAACCAAAATCCATGCCCACTTTATGTCGCACTTAGAAGACCAATTGGTTTTTATTTTGATTAAGGTCCCCAATTTATTTCCAATTGCCTCCATTTCCTCATGAGACCAGAAGGTGATAGGGAGGCCTGGGAGGATGGCCCAGACCTTTATCGGCGCCATAGACTCCTTCAAGGGGTCAAAATTAACATTCCAGTGTTTTAGGGAAAGGCCCGACGGACCCCAGGTCCATTCTTTTTTGAAGATGTTATCACAATCCTCTTTTAAGAGAAAGAGAAAAAATATCCAACCTCTAGGTAATATGTGGATTTTCGGGGTGTAACCCAACAAGGACCTTCACTGGTCTTTGACCCATACTGACAGGGTTTTCTTCCTCAATGTTTTTCCATTAAAACAACCCACAAGCATCTTTTCAGAAAAATCAGAGAGCTAAGAAATAGGAATATCTTCCTCGACGACCATCCTCATCGGGCCTGATCTTTCCTTGAAACACTTTCTAGACTGCGAGTGTGATGGTAAAACCAAATTCTCCTGGAAAGGGCAATTTTTCTTTGGCAGAGAAAACTGTGTCGAGGGATTCTGCGAGGGTTGATACGCACTAATAACAACGAGCTTTGGGGTAAGTATAATGTTCGAAGCATCTGGAGAGGTTTCCATGGGAGCCTGAAAAGTCGAGGTATGGAGAGGATTCGTGTGAGGGCTTATCACTAGAGTTGCAATAGGCTCAAATAGATCTCGCGCGTGAAGAAATATCCCCACACCTCCAGGACTAGCTTCATAGTCCACTTCTTGGTCTCCATCAAACGCCATTTGTCCAAGGTAGTACCACCAAAGAGACACGTACTGAGACCTGAAACCTCTAATCGATGCCGAAACAACAAAGGGACCCACTGAAAAAATGAAAAATGGGAGGGGGACAGGGGGAAAGGGAAGGGGAAGGGCCTGAGGTCCTATGAGAAACTCACGATCATAGACCAAAAACTCAAATTTTCATGTGTGTGTGTGTGGTCTCTTTCTTCTTCATGTATGGTTTGAAAAACTACTCTAGTTGGTTATCATATTCTAATGATGAGGGAAATAAATTAAAACTTATTCAAATATGGTGACCAATTTTCCATTGATGCAATTGTCCAGTCAGCCCTATTTTTCCCATGTTTTTTAGAGGAAGAAGATAACAGGGCACTCATGGAAGAAGTCATAGAAGAAGAACTAAAATAGATAATTCATATCTTCCAAAAAATAAGAGTCCAGTTCCAGACAGTTAGTCTGTGGATTTCTTCCTGGGTATTTTTTATTTTATCAAGAAAGACATTATCAAGGTGGTAGAGGAATCTCGTATATATGGAATTATGCATCCTCCACTCAATTCCACCTTTATTGATATAATCCTAAAAAAGGATGCACCACAAAATTTTGAGGATTTTAGGCCCATTTCCTGCTGTAACAACATATATAAGGTGGTGAAAAATATTATAACTAGAATACTAAAACCCCTCCTATCCAAATCAATCTCTCATAATCAATTTAGATTTTTGGAAGGACAACAAATTCACAAAGCCATTGGAGTGGTCTAAGAAACCTTACACAGTATGAAAACCATGAAGAATAAAGGAGCAATGGTAAATATCGACCTCTCAAAAGCATACGACAAAGTAAACTGGTTATATATTATAATTTTTCTAACATACTTGGGTTTTGAACTACCCTTCATAAATTGGATTATGAGTTTCTTAACTATTGTCTCATTCGCAATCCTCATCAACAGGGTTGCATCAAAGTTCTTCTCAACTGAAAGGGGACTGCATCAGGGGTTCCCACTGTCTCCACTTCTGTTCTTATTGGTCATCGAGGGTCTCACTCGGGCCATAGGAGACGCAAAAGCAAGAGGATAATTCCAAGGTATTTCTATTTCCCAAAATCTCAAAATTACACACCTTTTTGTGGATGATGTATTTCTTTTTCGCTGTGGTAGAAGGGGAGATGTAGAAAATTTAAGTCAAATTATGTGTCTTTTTGGTAGAGCTACTGGGATGCAAATAAATGGACACAAATCTACTATGTCGTCCAACCTTACGGAGGAAGAGGAAATCATCAACTACAAGGATCTCTTCCCCTTCGAGTTCGGGTCTCTTAACACAGGGATAAAGTATTTGGGATTCCATCTCAAGCCCAACAACTACAAGAAGCAGGATTGGAATTGGATAGTTATCAAACTCGAAAAAAAATTAAAATCTCGGAGTTTCCACTGGTTATCTAAAGCAAGAAGTTTGGTTCTAGTAAAGTCTGTACTAGAAGCAATTCTAGTCTATTGGATGTTATTAGCCTGGATTTCGAAGGGAACACTGGAAAATCTAAGGTGTATTTCCTTCAGATTATTATGGGCAGGATCTTCATAACACTTTGTCCTTCCATGGGTGAAATGGAACATCCTAGCGATTCCCAAATCTCTAGGAGGTTGGGGATTGAACAATATTCATCTATTCTCCAAAGCCCTTGCTACAAAGGTAGGATGGAGGCTACTTAAAAAAGATAATTTATGGACAAAGGTATTCATACATAAAGATATCATCTGAGACTCAGTGAAGGAATGGATCCGTAGGATAGTAAAAGAGGCAACACAATGTACCATTATATGGAAAGCGCTGATAAAATATTTTCAAGTGGTGGGGGAAGATTTAGCATGGAAAGTGGGAAACAGACAGAGGGTCGGAATTGGAGTTGACTCATGGTGAGGGAATGAAAGAGGTCACATACTCCCTCAAAAATTAATCAATATCTTGCATAATAGGGGTCTTTTCCACCTTGATCCAATTGTTGAGAGGGATAGAACTACCATTTGGAATCAAGCTTGGAAAAACATCGATCAATTGGGCCTGGATAAAGAACATAAAGAAAGTTGGATCAATTTCATTAGGGATCTCAGGTGAGGCATACTCAACTCACTGATAGGGACGATGAGCTTGTCTGGAAACACAATCCTACTAGACACTATACCTCAACCTCGTTTGATCCAAATGGATCTCAGTGGCCATCAGCCTTTTCCACTGAATCACCATTTTGAGCCGATGGTTTTAATAAACCATGATATTCACCCTTTTGATGGGGAATGGAATGCAATGTCATCTTCATTTGTTAATTACATACATCATATAATGATTTCCTAGTGGTCTTATGTACATTCCTACAACATAGCATTAATGCACCAGATGTTATTAGAACTCCACAGTTAAGCGCACTCAGGCTAGAGTAATACTGGGATGGGTGATCGTTTGGGAAGTGTTAGTGTTTTACATGCCTATGGCATTTTATAAACTTAGTCCAATTTATCCCACATGCATCATGGGAGTTGTTCTCCTCTCACTCTCTCATATATAATTGAGGTGAAGGAGGTCCTTTAAGCATGCAATGGAGTTTGATGTAAATCTTGTTGTGAATGAAGCGTAGCCAACATCTCTTTCTTTTCAGAGATAGGCTACCCCATTCTGCCAGTTTGTGTTCTACAATGTTTTTCTTTCTGGTTCATTAATAGAAGTTGGTTTTCACAATATTTATGTGTTATCCACATTATCTCTATGTATTTCCTTGTTATATATCGATTATATTTTTGTCTTTATGTCGTTCTCAAAATAATCCAGATCGGTGATATCAGAGCAGGTTGCTCCTTTTTGTTTCTCAGAGAAGGTCCTCGACGAGGTCAGCGTATAGAGAGTCGGGTCTTAAGCTAGTTTCGCTTGAGGAAAACGACTCTCTCCAGCCCAAGCGACCTCCCATGGTGGAAGAAAAGGGAGATGACAAAGTAGGAGATCCTTTCAAAAAAGTTCTTGAGGAAGTCCTCATGCGACAGAGGAACGAGATGATGGACAACTTTTCTCAAATTCTTCGAAGACTATTGATGGCGATGGCTGAGGCAAATTCGACAAGAAGCCATTTCGAAAGTGAGACACCCTTCAAGGCACAAGTCAATTTTGATATCCCCTTATTTAAAGGCCAGATAGATGAAGATGCTCTAGAAAAATGGTTGAATCTGCTAGAAGGTTATCACTCTGTCCAAAATTTTCCCGACAGTGAAAATATCACCTTCATGCTCCTTAAAGCCCTTCCCCATGTCAAAGCTTAGTGGTAAGGTTACTAGAAAAGGTAGACTGTGGATGAATCTACACTATTTGGGAGAGAACCCACTTGGGCGACCTTTGTAGATGCCTTAAAGGAGGATTTCTACCCTATCAGAAACTATGATGACCAATACATGAGATGGACAACTCCGTGTCAGAAATGAAACCAGATAGTACTGGAGTACACCAACATATTTCATACCTTGCGCTCAAATCTGGGTATCAAAGACTCTGAGCGACACCTAGTTTTGAAGTACCGCAGTGGTCTACATAGCTACATCCAAATAGAGATGGATTTCTTTGACATCACCTCACTGGGAGCTACTTATCGATATGCAGTCAAAATTGAGCAGAAATTCAAGTAGAAGATTAAGTGGGAGAAGCATGGAAAAGGAAACTCTAACTAACATAATGAAGGACAGAGCAAGGAAGGCCAACCTCAAGAAATCCAGTCCCAGATGCAGGAAAATAAGGGTAACGGAAATTCTAAGAAAGACACCGGAAAGTGGTGTGAGTTCCACAACAACCCTTGGCACAACACTGATGAATGTCTCTCAATACAGTCATTGGTGGCCAAACTCAAAGACAAAAAGGCAAACCTCGACTTGGAACCTGATTCAGAAAATAATAAAAGGAGACAGATCATTGATGCAGAAACCACTACTACTATTGCAACTGCAACAATCCAACTAGAAGAGGATCCTGAGGAGGGGGAGCGACTCTTCTATTCACAGATGTGTTTGAAGGGGACCCCACTGCATTTTATTGTTGATAGCAAAAGCCAAAATAACATCATCTCATGAGAGGTTTTCAAGCAGTTGGATTTCCCAACAACACCATACCCGTAGCCATACAACATCGGGTGGCTTCGTGAGGGTTAAGATATTTGTGTCAGCTAGCAGTGTCACCTATCCTATGGCATCAAGCCCTTCAAGGATGAGGTATTGTGTGATATTTCCCCACTGGAAGCATGTGATGTTTTATTATGCTAGCCATATATGTGGAGGCATCATGTTATTTATGAGTCTCGCCCTTGTAGTGTCATTGTTACTCTGGGAGTTCAGCTATACTGAATGATAGAGATAGTTCTGATTATTGTCCCACCAAAAAAATGCCACAAAGTAATCCCTCATACTGCAAAGTTAAGACTCTTCACAATCCTATAAGAAGGTGAACAGAAGGACACTGCAACCAATGCAGCCTCAACCCTAGTCCTTTCTATCCAACAGAAGTAGATCGACAAGATTGTAGACAAGTACCAAGATGTTCTTGCTACACCTACGGGGGTGCCTCCACACTTCCCAATCAAGCAAGGTTATAACAGAACCCTTCATACTCTTCATGTTTCATATTCATCAACAGAGTCCTCCCACACTGAGGTAGATCATGCAGCTATATTGGTTGAACGGATCCAACACCTCCAACAACAGGTTCGTGACATCCTTCAACAAGCTAAGCAAGACAACTTCTTCAACAAGGCAAGCAGTGCACCAAGATTTAGATTTAGCAGAAGTCTCCTTGTCTCCCAAGGGAACTTGACGCAATGGAGACCATTACTTCCTAAGGGGGGAGGATTGATCCTGATGGATCTCGATGGCCATCCAACTTTTCCACTGAATCACCATTTTGAGCCGGCGGTTTTGATCAACCATGATATTCACCCTTTTGATGGGGAATGGAATGTAATGTGATCTTCATTTGTTAATTGCAGACATCATGTAATGATTTCCTAGTGGTCTTATGTACATGCCTACAACATAGTGTTAATGCACCAGATCCCATTAGAACTTTGTAGTTAAGAACGCTCATGCTAGAGTAGTACTAGGATGGGTGATCACCTGGGAAGTCCTAGTGTTTTCATGCCTATGTCATTTTATAAACTTAGTCCAATTTATCACACATGCATCATGGGAATTGTTCTCCTCTCACTCTCTCATATATAATTGAGGTGAAGGAGGTCCTTTAAGCATGCAATGGAGTGTGATGTAAATCTTGTTGCAAATGAAGTGTAGCCAACATCTCTTTCTTTTCAGAGATAGACTACCCCATTATGCCAGTTTGTGTTCTACAATGATTTTCTCTTTTTTTCATTAATAGAAGTTGGTTTTCACTATATTTCTGTGTTCTCCACATTATATATGTGTATTTCCTTGTTATATATCAGTTGTATTTTTTTCTTCATGTCATTCTCAAAATAATATGGGTTGAACAAGAACTTCTCTGGTGGTGGAAAGCAGTGTGGAAACAAAAATTTCCTTTAAAAGCACATATGTGTTTATGGTGCCTTATTAAAAGCAAGCTTTCTACCTGGGACAATATGAGAAAGTGTTGTCTAGAAGGGTTGGGCCGGTGTGTTTTATACAGGTCGAATGAAGAGTATGTTATACACCTCTTCATTATGTGTCCTTTGTTCGTCTGATCTGGGAGGAGTGTTCTCATGCTTTAAATCAATCCTGTAGGTGGCAAAGGCCAAACATTAAGGAAGCTTGACGGGAGTGGTTATCAAACCCACAAAACCATAATATCAAGTCTCTTCTATTGTTGATCATTTGGGGAACTTGGCTAGCCCGAAATTCTGCAATGTTTAATGAGAAACCTTCCACCCCCGAAATATTAGTGGCATAGAGCTTAAGTATTTTATCACACTTTCCTCAAGGAAAGGATGAACACCTAGTAAGGATTGTGGAGGAAGAAACTATGGACCCCTCACACCCATGGGAATACTTTGATGGGGCTTCTCAAAACGAGGGACAAAATTGTGGAGGAGGAGCGGTTCTTTATTTGACCAATACACATTATTTCACCTTAACCATGGGATTGGGATCGTGATCAAATAACTATGTAGAATTTATGGCCCTCAAGCTACTGCTTACTTACTTTTATCGAGGAGAGAGAGATTGACAACATACAACTCTTTGGTGATTCTATGGTGATTCTCAACTGGATAAAAAAAACACAAGCATGTCACAACATTAGATTGGCTCCACTACTAGATGAAGTTTTTACAATTCTGAACTCTTACAGTCAATTTTTTGTGCGTCCTATTTAAAGGGAACATAACAAAATGGCCGACAAACTCTCTAAGGAGGACACTCAATTGGTTCTGAGCCAATGGAAGATAAAATAACAAAAATATGGGGATGTTTCAAAGGTCTCTCAAAGACCGTTTATAACCTCCATAGAACCTACTGAAACCTAGAGTTCATCTCTGCATTTTGGACGACAGACTTGCGATTGTTCTTGGCTTTATGGTCGAGTATTTACTTTTTTCTACACAACATTTGTCTATATATCAGGATGGCAAGGTAGACTCAAATCTGTACGTATTTTTGACTTCAGATTTTGCTATGTAGTTTTTTCAGAAAATGGACTTTTTCAGGAATATATAGTCTGAAAATTATTTATATGAAAACAATTTGTTTTTTGGGAACCATTTAGATGAATCAGCTGGATTCGATTTTCAAATGACGGTATATTTTTTGTCATAATTCTTCAGGGATGAGAAGATTGATTGTTCAAATGCATGATAGATCATGCATTATGCATGTAAATTTCTTTTCTCCGTGAAATAAAATTTACTCATTTTTTTTTTCTGAAGAATATATATATATATATATATATCCATTTTAATTTCAGATCTTTTAAGTATATAAAGATTTTTATTTCAATTTTTTTTTTATTATTATTCATCTAAACACTTGTTAACTAAAATTAGGAATTGGATGAATCATCATTCTACTTTTCTTAAACAATCTATTATTAGAATTACATTTTTTAAAGACAAAAAATTTAAGCATAAGTGGCATTTTTTATCCCAAATCTTTTAAGCATTAAAAATTTACAATAAGAGTAATTTTTATCTAAAATATTTTAAAGACAAAAAAAATACACACATCAATTATTTTAATTTCTATCTAGATGTTTAATGATTTTGGGATACCAATAAACCATGCTGAAAAACAGATACATGTAGGTAAATTTAAAAATTTACAGCATACAACCAACATACCAATACATCTTGCATATATCAGGATCATTGAAAGTGAGATAGTCACAAAGAGAACACAAGTATACCCTGGGAAACCTTGTTGGGTTAGAAAACCCAGCCAAAACTTCTCTTTAGATTCTTCAACAAAGTACAATACCAGTACAAGACTTTAGAGTAACTAGCTAGGACTCAGAGGGCTGAAACAATACCTATGTTTCAGCACTTACAAACTTCACAATTAGTTGAACTAACACTTATAGTAACAATTTAACAAACTCACCAAAAGATAACTAACTTTCCTTCTTGTTGTAGCAGAGTTATGGTAGCTTTAACATTGTATTTGTAGCATCCTTATATCAGCAAGAAACAACATAAGACTTCAACAACTAGTTGCCATATACCAGCATAAAATACTTCAACAAATAGATGCCTTGCCTCAACAGAAGACTCCAAAAAAACAAAAGTTATATAAATGGTAAGTGAATGTCCCTTTTTATAGGTTGGTTTGGCTGCCCAAAGCAGCCCCCTAAGAATGTATGACAATTTTATAATAGCTATCATACCTACCCTCCTTTGGCTGCCAGGAGTCACCTCCTAAAGTTCCCAAGAGCCACCTCTTAAAGTTACCAAGAGTCACCTCCTAATGCTCCCAAAGGTCACTTCCTTTGTCTCTTCTAGAGGCTTCCCTAAATTGTTGTCTTAGGATTATATGACAATTGTTATACAATTGTCATACCACTGCCCTAAGAAACACCCCTAAGCTAGCCACTACAACCTCCCTAAGCTTCCCTGTTAGAGGTGTTATGAGGTTGACACATGGAATATGGTTGTCTTGGCATAAGGTTGACACTTTTCATGTGTTTGATGCTTGACATAAATTTAACACTATATCAAAACTTTATTTACATGGTTAGTTACAATAGGGAAAATCATTTCCAAAACTATATAATTCAACACTCCCTCTTAGCAAGGAAGATATTTTCCTAGTACCAACTGTTACATCCATTTGTCTTTACTTAGATATTGACTTGTTGATCCATGTAGAATCTATTCATTAAGAGAAGTTTTGTATCCATATATAGCATTGGGATCAATAACATCTCTGGTGAGCACATTGTTGTCATTTCAAGATTTTAATTCACTTAGTTCACCAAGAACTATTTGTGCAGTTCACCAAGAACTGTCCTACTAGCCATATGCTAGAGGAAGCTATACAGTTCACCAATAACTGTCTTACTCAGTGCCAATCCTTTTTCATACTAGTTGAGTAATCTTAGAGCCAATCCTTTTTCATACTAGATAAGAATAAAATAGAATAGCCCGCATCCTACCTGTAAATGACTTGCCCTGCTACTGTCACCAGAATCTCATATGCAGCTCTTTACTCCCTCTTACGAGGGACCAGTCCAAGTTTGTTTCTAAAGTACTCAAAAATCACTTTTGACAGAGGTTTGGTTAGCACATCTACAACCTACCTATTGGTAGCCACATAATGAAGCTTCATTACTCCCTTTTCCATTTTTTCATTACTAAAAAAAAAATAAAAAAACATTTGAAATCATGGTTATGTCTAATTTTTATATCTTAGTATTGGAGAGATTATAACCCTTACAAGATATAGGAATATTTGCTTCTCAATTTTTTTATCCTAAACATTTAATAGATTAGAATTGAGATAAATTTATTTTAATTAACACAAAACCTTATTTTAAAAATTGGAAGAATCATAATTAACTATTTTTGAATTATGTTAGTTAACTACAACACCTCGAGAAATAATCATAATTCTCGTGTTCTTAAACAATCCATTATTCTAAAATTGATCATATCTAAAATATATTTAGAGTTTCATCTCCTTAATATTTAAATATTTTTTAAAATAATTAAATTGTAATTTTACATTGATATAATACAAATTTATTTTTTAAATAATAAAATTATTATTATTACAAATTTATTTTTACTCTTTCCAAAATAAAAATATTTTTAAAACAATATATCATAAAAATATTTTTAAAATAATATATCATAAAAATATTTTTAAAATAATATATCATATTAAAAATGTTACATAAAAAACTCCTCATAAAACACAATATCTTTACAATCACTTTTTTAAAAGTTACATGAAAACTCCTCATTAAACAACTTGGTTGACGGATAAATGGCTTGAAATTGTTATCATCTCTTAACTTAACAACTAATGTTAATGGAAACGTTATTATATATATATATATATATATATATATATATATATATATATATATATTTCTTCTTCCATTTATGGTTTTAAAAAACAATTTTGTTATTCTTCTTAATTGAAACTTTATTATTAAAAAATTATTACATTTAATAAAAAAAAAAAAAAAAAAAAAAAAAAAAAAAAAAAAAAAAAAAAAAAAAAAAAAAAATTTTATTAAAAATATTATTTTAAAATCAAATTTATTTACTTTTAATTAATTTTTAATAAATATATAAATATATAAATATATATATATATATATATATATATATATATATAAACTTGCTAAACCTCAAAACAAAGGGCAGTTACGTCAGGAGATGGAAGAAGCCAGAGTTTTATGGAGCCACGACAGTATCGGTCCCTACGAACACTTTAACAAAAACACACGTTTACTGTGTCCACTTTATTCATATTTAAATATTAGAAATTGTCCAAAACCTAAATTTAGTAATAACATTTGGAGTCAATAATTCGTAACTCAACGCCCATTGCTAATCAACGAGTGTCAACCCACATATGGACAACCCCTCACGTTTACAAGTTTACCCTAGTTTAGCATGTCCACGTTTACAAGTTTACCCTAGTTCCACATCACATTCTCACAATGATTCTAGTAGTTTAAATGATTCTTGATCCCTTTTGTTTTCTCTTGGTGCTTAAGAGATCACGAGTTAAGATGATTTAAGGTAGCTTATAAAACGTCTTTTACATTCTTATTTAAGTTAGTTTATAATTTGTTTTCTATAATTATTACTTTGATTTATTTATAGTAGGAGGTTTGGAGGTTTGTGCGTGAATTTCATTTTCATGTCTTTCCATACTTAGTAGATTAAGAATGAAGATGGATTTAAACTTGTTTAAAAATGCATTCTAGAATCTTGTTGCATAGTTTAGTTGACATGTTTCACTTAATTGAAAATGAAAAACAAGTCACTCAAAAAACATAGTTTAGTTCACATGTTTCACATGCAATGGCAAGTGGATGGTAAATTCTATAATTTAAAATGGAAAACATTGCATTCTAGATATCAATATAGACTAAACAAGATGCACTTAACAACATAGTTTAGTTGACATGTGTCACATATAATGGTGAGAGTGCTTGGTAAACCCAATAAATTAAAATGGAAAACACTACATTCTAAACATTAATAAAATAGGGAAAGAAAATGCATATATAAAAGGAAAAAAACCAATATAAATTTATTTTTAACTTGGATTTTTTAAATATCTAAAGTCTTAGCACCATTTTTATTAGAGATCTTTTAAACACCAATTTTTTTCAACTTGTGCTTTGTTTTATTATCTTATAGTTTCCAGGGATGGAATTTTATGGGCAAATTGTCTCTCACCGGGTACAAATTCTTCCAAACCTTCAACAATCTTGGTCAAAACTATGAAAACTGGCATTGGAGTAGTTAAAACTATGAAAATTGGCATTCGAGTAGTCAAAACCTTATGGGCCATTTAGTTTTGAAACTCCAATCCTTTTTAAGTAAAAAGGGTAGATCCTATTATATCATTGTCAAAGAAAACATATGTCCTTAGGTTGCCGGAGTTGTTCCCGCCAAATTAAGCGGAAATCGGAATGGATTAGCTGACTGGATATCCATCCAAAAGAGGTGGTTTTGCCATCATACACTTGTGGGAAACCAAGACGTTGACTATAGTGTGTACATTAACCATGAAGACATAAAATGAAACTAGATTAAACAATAAAGAGTCTAAGCTAATTGAACCCCTAACCATAGCCTGAACATCTAACCATATGTAACCCGAGCAATTACTTGTTGGCCTTAGGGTAGCCATGCAGGCATGCTTCATCGTGCAATCCATTCGAGGTTGGAGAGAATAAGATTAAGCTCACAAGTCCCGGACATAGCGTTGCCCTACTGGTAGCGTTAGAAGACCTCATACAATATGTCTATCACGTTGGCTCATAGGTGTACCTGGTGAATACTCGTCACTTATCCTGGCTTCTCGAGGTCAAAAATCAGAGATTCCTAGAGAAATGCTGCAGATTTAGGAAGAATGGCTGGGAGTTGGGGGACCGCATGCATTTATTATTAGCAATCCCGAGATGGGAGGTGCTTTAAAGGACCTCCACCACCCTCCTTTTAGGCAATGCCTAAGTCTTAGTCTCTATCACCTCACTTGTTGTTTCTCTGTCCTGTAGATCCGCTGCTGTGCACTGGCCGTGTTCTCATGTCTGCTTCCTCGGGTCCTTATCGTTCTTAGTGGATTTGGAGGAATTGTAACCGGCTACGAGTGCAACATCTTGAGAGTTCATAATGTCATTTAAAGATGGGTTTAGGTTTTCTAAAATGTCATTTAAAGATGGGTTTAGGTTTTCTAATCCTGAAAAAATATCATTTTACTAATAACAATTTAAGAATAATAGAAATATGATTCTTCTCATTTCTATTAAAAAAAAAACTTTAATTAATTAATATGGATCCATCCAAACTTCATATCTATACTTGAAAAATCTTTAATTAAAATGGATCTATCCTACTTAGAATTTTTTACAAAGTATTATTTTTAATTAAAATGGATCTATCCTACTTAGAATCTTGTACAAAGTATTATGTATACTTGAAATATCTATAATTAAAATGATCTGTGCTACTTGGAATATATCTCTTGTAAGTAGTGATGCTAAGACAATTGATTAAGTAACGCTACCATCTTTCTAATATTTATATGCAAAACTTAAGTCTAAGACAATTGATTAAGTAACACTACCATCTCTCCAATACTAATATGAAAAACTCAAGTCTAAGATACAGAATGGTTTCCCTCATACAACAATTAGACAACACCATAACTCCATAAGTTACGATCTCTAATGTAGAATGCACCTCATTTCTTCATATATAATGATTTTAGAACATCATGATTCCATATGTTTTTTTTTTTTTTTTCCTTTTTTAATACTTTCCTTAGTAATGAAAATTATTTGTCTTATCATTTATATAGATAATAAAAAAATGATTTGTATGAGTAATTTTTTGGTAAAATATAAGATAAAAATTATGAAACTATGTAAATTTCTAAGTAGACTTTGGTTTTTTAAATTAATCTTTTAATTCTTTTCTATATAGTTTTTTCTTTTTAGTTTTTATTAATATCTAATGTTAATTTTTTCCATTTTAATTTATCCCCAGCTACCATCAAAGTGCACATTGTTACCCGACAAGACACGTGTCAATGTAACTACATTGACACGTGCACATTGTTACCCGACAAGATACATGTCAATGTAACTACATTGGAAAGTGCACATTGATAACCTACAATAATATGGATCTTGAGATAGATATTAATAAATAAGAAGCACTCTGGGGGTTTTTGACGACCTTGAATCCATTGATGCATTCAAAAATTCAATTTTCACAACAGAAATGGGTGATTTCACCTAGATTTATATTGACGATGAAAAATGCCAAAACTTAGAATGGTTAGGCAACACCAATTTCAATGTTTAAAAGATTTTGGATAAAAATGAGGCATAAATTTTGGTGTTTAAAATATAAAATGAGACATCTGCATAAAAGCTCTGGGATAAAACCACATGTGTGTGAAAATTTTGGTGTTTAAAAGATCTCACATAAAAATAACGCCTAAACTTTTAGTGTTTAAAAAATCTAGAATACAGATTGCATAGTACGTGACCTTGTTTCTTTCTAAATGGATAAGATTGTAATAAAAATGAAGCATGCTAAAAAGTTTGGTGTTGAAAAGATCTCCAATAAAAACAAGGCTTAGACTTTAGATGTTAAAAAATAAGTTAAAACACCCACCAGATTGGAATTTCAAAACTAAATGGCCCATCAAATTTCACAGTTTTGACTATTTTAAGGTCAGTTTTCACACTTTAACTTAGAATGTTGAAGATTTGAGGTGAAAAATATCGATACATGAAATTCCATCCCTTGCCTAGACAATATTGTAATAAAAATAAGGCATATTCTTTCCCTATTTTATTAATGTCTAGAATGCAGTGTTTTCCACTTTAATTTATCAAGTTTACCACCCACTCAATGTTATATGTGACACATGTCAACTAAACTATGTTGTTAACTGCATCTTGTTTAATCGTTATTAATGTCTACAATGCAGTTTTTCCCATTTTAATTTATTGGGTTTATCACCCAATCACCATTATATGTGACTCATATCAACTAAACTATGTTGTTGAGTGTATCTTGTTTTTCTAAATGCAACAATATTCTAGAATGCATTTTTTAAACAATTTTAAATCCATCTTCACTCATAATCTACTAAGTATGGAGTGGGATCGAAGAAGAAATCGTATAAAGTAGCTTAAATAATAATGTAAAAGTCCTTTTATAAACTAGCTTAAATCAACTTAACACATGATCCCTTAAGCACCAAGAGAAGCAAGAGGGATCAAGAAGAAACTCGAGCACAATCCTCTCAATACTTAAAAAATCAAGGTTAATGTGGATCTACCACAAACCTCTAAATGCTTAAGAAATTCAAGGTTAACATGCATCTATCCATGTTTATTTTTTGTTATTAGTATTACTACATCTCCCGCAAGCCTATCCTCTACACTCAAACCTGGAACCAACATGGCTTTCATCTTATGTTAAAACGGATACACTCTAACAAAGTACAATTGAGCAACACTGAGCAACGCAACAAAGCCTCCAACACACAAAAGTCAAGTGTGAAAAAAGCAGCTTCCACGCAAGTGAAAAATCTGCCAACTGTTTGCTCCAAAAAGTCAGCCACCTCTTTTCCCTCATGCTCTTATAACATCAAGAAATTTGACGATCCTAGGGCTGCCCAATAGGCATGTCAAATGACCTCTTATTGGGCACTAAGTTCTAGGTACTTTCAAATTGTTTTCTCATTGCTTTTAGGACTGTTTTCTCGCTATCCAAAACAACCAACAAATATGAACTTTACCCACTCTGAAACTTTCCCTTAAGATTTGATTTGATGCTCTTTACTACCTCTTGTTATAAGGTTTAATGATGGATAGTTATTTTGTCCAAGTTAGCCTTATTTAACATGCATTAAAAATAAAATACACCTCTAGAATCTTTAACAACTATAGGTTGAAAATACTAAGAAACCATGACAAATGTACACAATTGTTTTTGGTCAACATGACCCTGGAAAAATCCCATGGGGAAAACAAGTAAGAGAGATAGATATATTATGGAGTCTTCAAGCAAAATATACAATCAAAGAAATGAAACAATGGAACTTGATACATAAGCAACTCTTCTCAAGCTTGCTATGGATTCCCCTCTTTCTGTGTGCCTGCTAGAGTAGACTTGAGCCCCTATAGATGCTTTTCCTAAATAAAGTAGTGAAGCGCCCTCCTTGAAGCCCTTTCCTCCTAGATGTAAACTCGTGGCCCTTTTTTCACAAACGTGCGCCCTCTCCCATTCAAACTCTCTCCAAGTAAATGCGCCCTCCAGACACAAATGCACCCACATACAAGTGCACCCTCAAGACACAAATTCACTGACATACAAGTGCACCCTCTCCCCTGCTAGTTGTGCCCTCATGCCTTGAGTGTGCCCTCCTAGTAGCTCACTCTCCAGCTAAGAAGAAACCACTATCTCATGCACCCTAGATGCTCACCAAAGCGCCTCCTCAAGCTCAAGCCTCCTCAACAATGGTGCACCCGTGTTCTTCCTCTTCTCCAAGTTCTCTTCTCCTCTCTTCCTCTTTCACTCTTACTCCAAGTGAATGAATCAATATCACTTTTCCCTCTTTTGTCTCCTTTAGCCTAATCCTTAAGTCTAACCTAGAAACCAAGGGCTCAAATTAGATCTAATCCTTTCTCTAGGATGAGTGGATGAGATTAGATCTCATAAACTCACTTAAGTTTCCATAGTTTCTCGTTATGTTCATTAATTCACATTTAAGTGAAATTAATGTCACTTTATGACTTAAGTGAATAAAGTTACTTTAGACTTAAGTTAATAAAGTCAAAGTGAAATTATAACATAAAGTACAAGCATGAGGGTCATACTCCCCCCCTTTGTGTTTAGAGGCTCACAAACACAAGGGGATCACTTTCCTTGGTACCCAAATCTCAACAGTCAACGTTCCATTTTTTTGAACTTGTGGGTCATCTTACCAATGGAATCAAAGGAGGTCATGCAATTGATGTCAAGGGAAAGTCCTTAGTAAATTTGGTGGAGCAGACTCATGCGATTGGCCCCAAGTGTAACTCCAATATGACTTTAGAGGATTAGATACCCCCACGAGAATCATGGTAGCCATAATGGGTTCACTAACATGTCCGAGTGGGGGGGAAACAAAGGATGTCCCTTGGGGATGAAGGGATATTGAGCGCCTATGTCCATGAGAAGTGTGTCCTAATGCAGATATGAGGTCCTTGTCTTCTTAACCTTTGAGACCTTATTCTCTAGGTTTTCTTGACGGGGAAATCTCTCTAGTCATGATCCCTTGTGTGTGAGAGAGAGAGGATATACTGGGGTTGCTAGGTGTTTAGCAATTAAGGGTGGGAGGTGTTGTAACTCCAATTATACTTGGATTTTTCCAAAGGAGTAGCTTCAATACCTAGAAAAGGAGGGAGCATGGAATCCGTACATGGATGGACAAAGGTTGTTATATTCTCCATGTCGCATTGGTATGGCATAGACCAGCCATTAATGGAATTGATGGAGATGGTGAACATAGGAAGGTTGCAGATATTATCCAATAAAAGTGGACCACCTATGGACATGATGAAGACATAATGTATAGGTTGGTCAAGCTTATCCCTAATGTCATCAAGGGGTGGGTGCATGATAAGTAGTTGTTAACTCTATGGGAAGGGGTTTTCACTCATAGTTAGTTAAGGTGGTGGAGGGGGTGCCTCCCTTGAGTATGGTGTGCCAAACAACCTACTAATTTTGGGCATCACCGGGCATTTGTGAATGTAATGGTTTCATGTTACATGGGGGTGGTTGTTCCATTGTCATGGTTTTGTGGCCCAATTTCCTTGTTTATCATTTTGGTTTNCCCTTGAGTATGGTGTGCCAAACAACCTACTAATTTTGGGCATCACCGGGCATTTGTGAATGTAATGGTTTCATGTTACATGGGGGTGGTTGTTCCATTGTCATGGTTTTGTGGCCCAATTTCCTTGTTTATCATTTTGGTTTCGGTTTGGGTTATAGAGTATGTGCCTCCTTGAATGGGGTTCTAAGTGTTGTTGTTCTTGTATCCTTGGTTAGGTTGTTGGCTAGTGTTTTGGTTGTCAATGGTGTTGGGGGATGTGACCCAGACCTAATAAGAAAATGGTGCTCTCCTAAGCAAAATTGGTCACCTATGTTTGTGGTGGGTGACTAAGATGTAGGTTAATGTAGAGTGAGTTTAAGTTAGGCCATGCCCATTGCCACATTGGTGATCGAGGGCCTAGAGAGGGTGTGTGACAAGGTGGTAATGCATATAAGGCATGTGGTTTGTAGGGAAATGAAGGTCCATAGGAGGTATGATGTCCATGCAGGTTGGATGGTCCTAGTAAGGGATGAGGTTTGTCATACATATAAGTGTCAATATGTTGTTGATTTAATGGTGGAAAAGTATGTTGGAAATATCTAATTAGGCCATCAACACGATGTCTTAATGTGGTGGTCATTGAGGGAAGCAAGGTGCATCAAGTATGTAGATATTCATACAATTTGTTTTTGTGTACAATGGGTCAAGTTTAAGGGCGAATTCTATTACATTAGCGTGGTTTGGGGGTTGGAGAATAGGGCCTCTCGTGTTATTTGTGGTAGTAGAGACTTAACCATGTACAAAGTAATTTGGTAGGTAAGGTTATGCGTTTTCATAACCACTAACAATGTCACCATGGGTGTATGTGGTTGGTGATAAGCGTAGAACTTGGTTGCCTCAATGTGGTGAGGAGTTGATTATTAGTTTCTTAGTGAGCATGTCAGCATGAAGATGGAAATAGGTCAAAAACTTGATTGTGAGTGTTTTTAAATCACAAAATTGCTTCGTGGCAAGTTAAATGCACCAATTGGTAGTGGATCCTATTAAAGTCTATTGAAATTTTTTGAGCCTAATGGTGTCCTCTTTGAGGTTGATTGATCCACACCATAATTGGTATGTGGTTATGTGGGCGTTAGGGTATTTATGGAATTTTCCCTCAAATTTTGTTAAATCGTAAGGGAGCTTACATGGCATGTCTACCCAATCATCATTGTGTGTGATGGGGTCATTTGTGAGTTAATTAAGGTCAAGTAAATTGAGTGAACCAAAAAATGGGTTATGAGTTGTTGGGTTGGAATCCATGGTTCTTAGTGGACTCCCCTCTAGTAAGCGGGGATTATATCTCTATAACGAGAGAGAGAGAGAGGGATCATTCTAAAATGTTCTTGTTATCTATGTCTAGATAGATTTTCTTGCCAAAGGGAATGGGATCTTCTGCAAAGGGGTTGCCTATGTTTTCGACATTAGTCCTTTCATCAGAGGTGGGGGCAAGTCTCTAGTAAAGATTGAATAGAGACTAGATAATAAATTAAGATTTTTAACATATCTTAATATTAAATATAACTCTTAAACTTTTCAACATTTAAACTAGGGTAAACCTGTAATCTCGAGGGAGTTGTCATGATATGTGGGTTGACCCTCATTGGTTAGCAACGGGCATTGACCGATAGTGTCGTTGCCTTCCATTATGACGCACCACTCTTCGAATGTTAGTGGACCCATCAACATAATAAAATTCTTTAAAATGCATGGTTATACACGTGAATTTTTAAGAAGTTGAAAGTGGTGAATATAATATTATTTATTTTCTTCTAACATGGCATTTGCATGTCATGAATTCTTGGTTACTTAAATAATAATAAATTATTACACGTATCAATTTGGAATTCTTGGTTACTTAAATAATAATAAATTATTACACGTATCAATTTGTAGAAGATATAAGTTTATAACTCTTATATTATATTATTTATTTATTTTTATGTTAAAGAAGGGTTTCCTTAACTAACGATTAAGGACACTTGAAATGCGTTGTTAGAAGAAAATAAATAATATTATATTAATCATTTTGAAGCTCTTAAAAATGTCCTCTTTGAATAACGCTTTTATAGGATTAGTTACCAATTGGTGCATTTGACTTCCCACGAAGAAATTTTGAGATTTAAAAACACTCACAATTAATTTTTTTTTTTATATTTTTACCTAGTTCACTAAGAAATTGATAAAAAACTTAAGGTCCCATTTAGGAAATCCATTTCTACCTTTATCACCAACTACATACACCCAAGGTAACATTGTTAATGGTTATGTAAACACGTAAACTTATTCACTAAATCGATTTGTACATGATTAAATCGCTACTATCATGAATAATATGAGAGACCTTATTCCCCAACCCTCGAACCAAGGCTAATCCAATAGACTTCCTCTAAATATCTACATAACACCTAACCAGAACCTATAAATCTAGACCCATAGCCTACAGCAGCATAGGTAGCAACACTAGTACCAGTAGTATCATAGGCATCATCTGAGCCAGATCGAGATGGAGAAGGGGCTAGGGTAGCAGCACACCACCACATTAACACATGTAGTTGATGGCCTAATCAGATATGTACAACATGCTTCTCCGCCCTTAAGTCAACAACACATTGACACTTGTATGTATGACAATGTAATGTCCTCATTTTTGGACATTATTATATTACAAAGTGTTAAACTTACCATAGTAGCGAAAAACACAATTATAAAAGGAAAAAAACTAACATAAGGAAAATTACCTCTCACCATGTATAAATTCTTCCAAACCTTCAACAACATAGGTTAAAACTATGAAAACTAACATTGCAGTAGTTAAAACTATGAAAACTGCATTGGAGTATGAGCCATTTAGTTTTGAAATTCCTATCCTAGTGGCATTTTAATTTGGATTTTTTAAACATTAAGATTTATTTTTATTGGATATCTTTTTATTGATATTTATTTGATTTTTTAAACATTAAGCCTTATTTTTATTGATATTTTTTTATTGAATTTTGGTTTTTTAATATCTATCTCAAGATTCATATTAATTATAATTTGTTTAAAAAATGGCTTCCATAATCTTAACAATGTGCACCTTACAACATAGTTTGGTTGAAACATAATGAGCACCTTACAATATAGTTTGATTGACATGTGTTTCGTGTCATTCTTGGATAGTAACCTAGATAAATTAAAATAAAAAAATTAACATTGGTGGAAAAAAAAATTAACATTTAATATTAATGAAAAGAAAAAAGAAAAAAATGTCTAATCTAAACATCCAAAGTCTAAGTTAAAAAAATTACACAAGTTTAATCAATTTTATCTTATATTTTACCAAAAAATTACATTATCTAAAGTCTTAGCACCATTTTTATTAGAGATCTTTTAAACATAATTTTTTTCAACATGCCTCATTTTTATTATAATTTTGTAGTTGTCATGGATGGCTTGAAATTCCCGGTGAGTGTTTTAACTTAGATTTTTTAAACATTAAACCTTATTTTTATTGGAGATCTTTTAAACTCCAATTTTTTTTTTTAGCATATCTCATTTTTATTACAATTTTGTCAGCCTCCAAATAAACGTGAGTGTTTTAACTTGGATTTTTTAAACATTAAACCTTATTTTTATTGGAAATCTTTTAAACTCCAATTTTTTTTTAGCATATCTCATTTTATTACAATTTTGTCAGCCTCCAAATAAACAAGGTGTACTCTACAATCTGTATCCTGGATTTTTTAAACACCAAAAGTTAAGGCGACCAAAATTTACACACACTTGTCATTTTATATATATATGAGAATTTTTATGGAGATGTCTCATTTTTATCCAATATTTTAAACACCAAAATTTTATGCCTCATTTTTATCACAAATCTTTTAAACCTTGAAATTTAAGTTTTTTATTTTATAATATCTATCTTAATCTTCATATTGATTATAACTTGTTTAAAAAATGTCTTCCATAACATGTGTCTCCTAACAATCTTAATCTTGTCATATAATAATGTGCACTTTACATTGTAGTTTGGTTGATATGTGTATCTTTTGATAACAATGTGAACTTTACAACGTAGTTTGGTTGACATGTGTTTCTTGTCATTCTTTGGTTGATGGTAGCTGGGTAGTAACCTCCATAAATTAAAATAAAAAAATTAATATTGATGGAAAAACAATTTAACATTTAATATTAATGAAAAGGAAAAAGAAGAAACTGTATATAAAAGAAAAAAAAAATGTCAAATATAAACATCCAAAGTCTACGTTAAGATAATTACACAATTTCATCTAAGAAAAAAAAAGGAAAAAATATATATATGGAATCATGGTGTTGTCAAATTTTTATATCAAAAGAAATGAGTTGCATTCTACATCTTAGTATTGTAGAGATCGTAACATATGGAGTCATAGTATTGTATAATTGTTGTATGAGAGAAAGGTTGGAGAGATCCTAGCATCACTTAATCAATTGTCTTTGGCACAATTAACAATTGTGGTTATATATATATAACCGAATCCATTAATATATATTCCAGTATAGATCCATTTTAATTAGAGATCTTTGAAGTATAGATCTGTGATGAAGATGGATCCATGATACCAAGTATATATAATATTGTTTACAATATATGTATTCTAAGTAGGATAGTTTAATTAGAGATCTTTCAAGTATAGATATGGAGTTAAGATGGATCTAGGTTAATTAACTAAAACTTTTTTCTTTCATAAAAATTATTGGAAGAATCATATTTCTACTATTCTTAAACAATTATTAATAAAATTGTATTTTTTCAAGTAGATGAATTCAAAAACCCCTAAACCCACCTTTAAATTAAATTTATCAATTGTTAAAATCATATTTTTTACAAAATAAAATAACAATTTTGGAACAAGTCACTTTAGGAGAAAATTGCCAAGGAAAGAGAAAAAAATAAATGAGAAAGAAGGTTTTTGTGAACGCTTACCCCTCTCCATGGAGTTTATTACAATTTACATTACTAAGAAAAAATGAAAAAAACATATGAAGTCATGGTTATGTCTAATTGATTCATTGAGATAAATTAGGTGCATTCTACATCTTAGAAATTATAGCTTCAATCAATTGTGTTTGGGACAATTAATCATTGTTTTGTTTTTTTATCAATACATAGGGGTGTGTTACATGATACCCAAACACATATATATATATAATACTGCTTAAAAGATATAGAAAGATTTGTCTCTCAATTTTTGTATCTTTACTATTTTTTAATTAAATTGATTAACTACAATACAATCATAATTTTACTATTCTTAAATAATATAGTAAGAAACCATTTTGCACAATAAAGATACTATTAAAAAAAACCTCAAATCAAAATTTAAGGGAAAAATGTGGTATGATAAAGAGCTACAGGCAAAAAGAAAATAAAGGTATTATAAAGATGTAATCAACCCTAATCTAGAAGATCAAAATTATCTATCTGTTTTTCCAAGTGTAAAGAAAAAAATAAACATTGCTATGATAAGAACAAATTCTCACAAGCTCCATAGTGAAATTGGGTGTTGGTCAATTTCTAAAACACCATGGGATGAAAGAGTGTCACCTTTGTGACACTAAGAAGGTTGAAGATGAAAATCACTTTCTCTTAGATTGTCCAGTCTATACCCATATTAGATATCATTTTCAAAATATATATCACACTACCAACTTTCCTAACATCTTAACTCAACAAAAGTATGGTGATCTTGGAAAGCTTCTCTTAATGTTTTTCGAGCAAAGAAACAAAATTCTAAAGAATCACAAATAATCACTTACCCTCTTAAGGTCAGATAGACCAATTGGATCTTAGTAGACATTAATAATCATCATCAATAAAAAGCCTTCTCAATAAATTATTACTTTTATATTTTGGTTTTTAGAAGAATCCAAAAAAAAAATTATTTGTTTTTTTAGAAGAATCCAAAAAAAAGAATTAGGCTAATGCTTAGTTACTTAAATAATAAATTATTATATTTATCAATTTTGTATTTTAAAGAATTTATAAGTTTTTAAATATTATATATTTATTTTTATGTGAGAGAATAATATTTTTATTAAAATTTAGTTTAAAAAAAATAGATAGTCATAATTTCTAAGAAAATATTATTGGGTAATATAAAATTTTATTATAATTTTTTTATTTTTGAAATTAAAAGTTTTTATTTTTATTTTTTAAATGAGTTAAATTTTTAAATAGAAATTATAATTTTTAAAACATTAATAAAGTGAAATTATAATTTCAAAATATTTCTTTATTAAATTTAGAAAAAAAAGCTTTTTAACTTATTCTTAATTAAAATTATTTCACTAAAATAGAATTATAATTTTCAAAATCTTTCTTTACGAATTTTTTAAAAATTAAATAATTTATAGAGTCACTTTCTTCTTTCATTTAATTTATTTGCTTTTTAACTTACTCCTTTCCATTATGATAAATTATTAAAGTACAAAATAATAACAATTCGAAGTAATTTATTTCCATCACGTTTACGTATTCAATCACAAGATGATAACCGTCCAGAATAGTTTAAAGTCAACAAAGTTGTTTTAGAAATTAATTACATGGTATTAAATATATATATTATTTTTAATTTAAAAATTAGTAGCATGGTATTAAATATATATATATATATATATATATATATATATATATATTTAATTTTTTTAAAGAAAAACATTTCCATTAGCCTTAATGGTTGGTTAAGAGATAATAATGATTCAAAACAATTTCTCCCTCAACAAAGTTTTAGGGTTTGTCCTCTATTTATGCCACGGGAAATTCCATTACAGAAGTGAATATACAAACTTTTAGGGTTTGTACTCTCTGTATGCCACAGGAAATGCTCCGGGAAATTCCATTACAGAAGGTATCCATGGCCGCAGCGAAACGGAGAGAAGGTATGAGTTTGATAAGTATGATGAATACGTTTTATAATATAAGAATAAAAAATTATCATTTTACTAATAATAATTTAAGAATAATAAAAATATGATTCTTCTCATTTTATTTAAAAAAAAATTAATTAATTAATTTAGTTCATCTTAATTTCATATCTATATTTAAATGGATCTGTCTATTTAGAATTTTTTACAGAGTATTATATATACTTGAAATATCTATAATTAAAATTGATATGTGCTATTTGGAATATATCTCTGATAAGTAGTGAAGCTACGATTAAGATAATTGATCAAGTGATGCTACAATCTTTCCAATACTAATATGCAAAACTCAAGTCTAAGATGTAGAATAGTTTCTCTCATACAACAATTAGACAACACCATAACTCTATAAGTTAGGATATCTACAATACTAAGATGTAGAATGTACCTCATTTCTTCAGATATAATGATTTTAGAACACCATGATTCTATATGTGTTTTTTTTTAAGTTTTTTTAATATTTTCCTTAATTAGTAATGAAAACAATTTGTATTTTACATCATTTTATATAAATAATAAAAAAATTGATGAATATGAGTAAATTTTTGGTAAAATATAAGATAATAATGATTAAAAAAACTGTAATCACTTTTAGAGATTAAGTTTTTATTCTTATATATATATAGTTTTTTATTTTTATTAATATCTAATATTTAATTTTTTTTCCATTTTAATTTATCAAGGTTACTACCTAACTACCATCCACCAAAGAATGCCAAAGAAATACATGTCAACCAAACTACATTGTAAAGTGCACATTGTTAATAGACAAAACACATGCCAATCAAACTACATTGTAAAGTGCACAATGTTACTCGACAAGATTAAGAATGTTGAGAGACACATGTCAACCAAACTACTTTGGAAAGTGCACATTGTTACCCGACAAGATTATGGATTTTGAGATAGATATTAATAAATAAGAAGCATCCTAGAAGTTCCATTAATAAATAAGAAGCACCCTAGTTAATTAATCTGGATCCATCATAACTTCATATCTATACTTAAAAAATCTTTAATTAAAAATGATCTATCCCACTTAGAAGGTATTATATATACTTGAAATATCTATAATTAAATTCGATCTGTGCTATTTGGAATATATCTCTTGTAAGTAGTGGTGCTAAGACAATTTCTTGTAAGTAGTGTAAGTAGTGGCGCTAAGACAATTTCTTGTAAGTAGTGATGCTAAGACAATTGATTAAGTAAAGCTACCATCTCTCCAATACTAATATGCAAAACTCAAGTCTAAGACAATTGATTAACTAACACTACCATCTCTCCAATACTAATATGAAAAACTCAAGTCAATGGTTTCCCTCATACAACAATTAGACAACACCATAACTCCATAAATTACGATCTCTACAATACTGAGATGTAGAATAGACCTCATTTCTTCATATATAATGATTTTAGAACACCATGATTTCATATGTTTTGTTTTTTAATACTTTCCTTAATTAGTAATGCAAAATATGTGTCTTATCATTTATATAGATAATAAAAAAATTATGTGTATGAGTAAATTTTTGGTAAAATATAAGATAAAAATGATGAAACTATGTAAATTTTTAAGTAGACTTTGATTGTTTAAATTAATTTTTTATTCTTTTTTTATATATGGTCTTTTCTTTTAGTTTTTATTAATATGCATGTTAATTTTTGCATTTTTAATTTTATCCTCATTACCTACGACCACCATCAAAGTGCACATTGTTAGCGGACAAGACACATGTCAATGTAACTACATTGGAAAGTGCACATTGTTACCCCACAAGATTATGGATCTTGAGATAGACAATAATAAATAAGAAGCACTCTGGGGTTTTTGACGACGTTGAATCCATTGGTAAAATTCAAATTAATTTTCTACTTGAGAAGTGGTGATTTCACCTAGATTTATATTGACCCTGAAAAATGCCAAAAAGTAGAATGGTTAGACAACGCCAATTTCAATGTTTAAAAGATTTTGGATAAAAATGAGGCATAAATTTTGGTGTTTAAAATTAAAAATGAAACATGTGCATAAAAACTCTCGGATAAAACCACAGGTGTGTGAAAATTTTGGTGTTTAAAATAAAAAAATAGAACATATTAGCATAAAAAGCTACGGGATAAAATGACACATGTGTGAAAATTTTGGTGTTTAAAAGATCTCACATAAAAATAACGCCTAAACTTTTAGTGTTTAAAAAATCTAGAATATAGATTGCATAGTACGTGATCTTGTTTCTTTCTAAATGGACAAGATTGTAATAAAAATGAAGCATGCTAAAAATTTTGGTGTTGAAAAGATCTCCAATAAAAACTAGACTTTAGATGTTAAAAAATAAGTTAAAACACCGACAAGATTGTAATAAAAATAAGGCATCTTCTTTACCTATTTATTAATGTCTATAATGCGATTATATTCCTTTAATTTATCAAGTTTACCACCCACTCAACCTTATATGTGACACATGCTAGCTAAACTATGTTGTTAAGTGCATCTTGTTTAATGGTTATTAATAATGTCTACAATACCGGTACACCCATTTTAATTTATTGGGTTTACCACCCAATCACCATTATATGTGACTCATGTCAACTAAACTATGTTGTTGATTGTATCTTGTTTCTCTAAATACAACAAGATTATAGAATGCTTTTTTTAAACATGTTTAAATCCATCTTCACTCATAATATATTAAGTATGGAGTGCGATCAAAGAATAAATCTTATAAAGTAGCTTAAATAAGAATGTAAAAGTCCTTTTATAAACTAGCTTAAATCAACTTAACCCATGATCTCTTAAGCACCAAGAGAAAACAAAAGGGATCAAGAAAACTCGAGCACAATCACTCTCAATACTTAAAAAATCAAGGTTAATATGGATCTACCAAAAACCTCTAAATGCTTAAGAAATTCAAGTTTAACATGCATCTATCCATGTTTATTTTTTTTGTATTATTACTACATCTCCATAACCTCTACACTCGGTCTTTTAACATGGCTTTCATCCGATGTTAAAGTTGATACACTCTAACAAAGTACAATTGAGAAACACTAAGCAATGCAACAAAGCCTCCAACAAACAAAAGTCAAGTGTGAAAAAAAGAAGATTCCACACAAGTAAAAAATCTGCCAAATGTTTGCTCCAAAAAATCAAACACCTATTTTCTCTCATGCTCTTATACCATCAAGAAATTTGAGGATCCTAGGGCTGCCCAATGGGCCTATCAAATGGCCTCTTGTTGGGCACTAAGTTCTAGGTACTTTCAAATTGTTTTCTCATTGTTTTTAGGATTGTTTTCTCACTATCCAAAACAACCAACAAATATGAATTTTGCCCACTCTAAAACTTTCCCTTAAGATTTGATTTGATGGTCTTTACTACCTCTTGTTATAAGGTTTAATGATGGATAGTTTTTTTTGTCCAAGTTAGCCTTATTTAACATGCATTAAAAAATGAAATACACTTCTAGAATCTTTAACAACTACAAGTTGAAAATACTAAGCAACCATGACAAATGTACCTGAAAGTGTTTTTGGTCAACATGATACTGGAAAAAGCTCCACAAAAGGGAAAACAAATTAAAGAGAGATAGATATGTGCTAGGTATTCAGCAAAATCTACAATCAAATGAAACAATGGGACTTGATACAATAGTAAGCTCTTCTCAAGCTTTCTTTGGAGTTCCCTCTTTCTTTGTGCCTACTAGAGAAGTACCTAGACTTGCCTCTGGTCTTTCTGGGCCCAAAGTAGTGAAGCACCCTCCTTGAAGCCCTTTCTCTGCTAGATGTAAACTCGTGCCCCTTTTTCCACAAAGGTGTGCCCTCTCCCAATCAAAATCTCTCCAAGTAAATGTGCCCTCAAGACACAAATGCACCCACACACAAGTCTTCCCTCAAGACACAAATTCACCCACATACAAGTGCGCCCTTTTCCAAGCTAATGGCAACTCACTACTTGAGTGCACCCTCCTACTAGTTCATACTCCAGGTAACAAGAAGCTCCAAACTTATGCGCCCTAGCCTCTCACCAAAGAACCTCCTCAAGCTCAAGCCTCCTCAACAATGGTGGAACCTATTTTTTCCATCTTCTCCCAAGTTCTCTTCTCCTCTTACACTCTTACTCCAAGTGAATGAATGTCATCCTTTTCCCTCTTTTCCTCCTTTAGCACTAATCATAGACCAACCTAGAAACCAAGGAACAAATTGATCTAAATCCTTTCTCCAAGATGGATGGATGAGATTAGATATCATAAACTCACTTAAGTTTCCATGGTTTCTGGATTATGTTCATTAATTCACATTTAAGTGAGAGTGTCGCACATAAGTGAATAAAGTCACTTTAGGCTTAAGTTAATAAATTCAAAGTGAAATTATAACATAAATTACAACCATGAGGGTTATACTCCCCCCCTTTGTGTTTAGAGGCCTCACAAACACAAGGTGACCACTTTCCTTGGTGCCCAAATCTCAGAAAACAATCAACATTCCATTTTTTGAAATTATGGGTCATCTTGCCAATGGAATCAAGGGAGATCATGCTATTGGGGTCAATGGAAAGTCCTTAGTAAATTTGGTGGAGTAGACTCATGCGATTGGCCCCAAGTGTAACTCCAAGATGACTTTAGAGGATTGGATACCCCTACGAGAATCATGGTAGCCATAATGGGTTCACCAACATGTCTGGTGGGGGAGGAGGGAGGGACAAAGGATGACCCTTGGGGATGAAGGGATACTAAGCTCCTATGTCCATGAGAGGTGGGTCCAAACATAGATATGAGGTCCTCGTCTTCTTAACCTTTGAGACCTTATTCTCTAGGTTTCCTTGACATGACAATATCTCTAGTAATGATCCCTTGTTTGTGTGAGAGAGAGGATATACTGGGGTTTCTAGGTTGTTAGCAATTAAGGGAGGGAGGTGTTGGAACTCCTATTATAGGTGGATTTTTCCAAAGAAGTAGCTTCAATACTCTTGATCGAGGAAAAAGATCTTTTAATGGTATTGGTTGAGTTATTAATTGCATGTGTTAATTAACCATTTATGAAGCTAAATGAAAGAGGGATGAAGAAAGAGAATCACAGCCATAATACATAATACAGATCTGAATTGAAGCAATAGAATATAAATATAACAAGAAAGTGATATTGGTTTAGCACAAATTGCCTCGATCCTGCAGGCCTTTTCTCTGTGGGGGAGCTTCTTTATTTCTGTTCAAAAGCTCCAAAATTATATCAAAATAGTGCCATTAGGCTACAAGACTGATCTGGTGTGTTCGGATCTTTAGAACTAGCAGAAAAGCGACACACAAAGCAGGATGACCCGAGCTCCTAAATGTACATAAACATCTGCTCCTCAGCGGCTACTGCATAAAATGGCTTTGGCTTGGCTGCTCCCGGCCTCGGCTCTTTCGACTGTCCTCATGGCCTCCAAGCAGTCCCGGTTTTATGTAGATCTGGGGTTGGTTATCATTTCCCAACTTCCCCAAAGTGGCCTAAAAAAGAGCCTAATATCTCCCATAAATGGGCCAAAATTCCCAAAAAAATCATTTATGGACATAATATCAGTGAAAAACCCACTTTGTAATGTTAAAAAACCACATTTTCCCAAATTACAGAGTAGCCCACTCTAACAGGGTGCACGCCCCCTTTACCAAGTCACATGGGTCCACATGGCCAAATGTTGTAGCTCATTGTAAGTGCTGACCCCCTTAGCTGAAACTCCTAGTTTTGGGACGCCTTTCATGTGTTCTGGGCTAAACTTCCCCTTGGGCGCGCCCAACACTAGACCTTGGGCGTGAACCTACCATGAAACCTTTTGTTGGGGCTTAGCCCTAGCCCCCTTACGCCCTCCTTTGGACATTTAACCCAAAACTATATAAAAGTGGGTTTTTTTCATGAATTTAGCTTTGGTAGGTTGGTAATAGGGCTTTAGCAAAGACTTGGAGTTAGCCATGAATTGGGGTTTAGCATCCATGGACCCTACATGGTTAGCACATGCCAACCCATTGGTGGTGCCGTAGCTGACTTGCCATGCCTAGAGCCATGTGTACGGTACTCATTATAGTTGACCATTGACTTTGCCATAGAAGAATCTGATTATCGTGCAATATTTTTCACATCCGAAGTCTATTTTTGATAAATTAAATATATGGTCGGAATTGGGATAATGAGACAAACACAAGGGCATTAGTTTAGATCTGTTGAACACTTTCATTTTTTGAGCCTTTTTGAGCCTGGCGATCACGGATCCGATTACGGATCCTCCCCATAAAATACCTTTTGGTCACAAGATCCTTGACGAATCAACAAGCTTTCGGGGATAGGCCACCCAACTTTGTCCTCTATCCTGAACTCACGTCACATTACTTTGTCTCATCAAGATCAATTGTAACACAATCATGACAATTGACGACATATTGTTAATTTAGCCATTTGAACCCTATTACATCTTATTGACACATTATCATCCATGTAGACAACATTACTAATGATAGAATAAAAAACATGATTGCAAATGAGTTGATATACTTGAAATATTTGCATGACATGACTTATCTTGAAGCAACTTATGATTGATTTTCCATTTCAACAATCATTTTCTGTTACGGCTTAAGATCAATTACTTCATTTGGAAACAATTATTGGTTTGTTGCTTGCTGCTTTGCCTTCTTTAATTGTTCCATTGTTTGAAAGTGTTTATTTGCCTTAACATGATGAGCATGAACCACATAATCTTGACTGCTTTGGTTAATTGATATTGATTCTTTGTCTGTGAAGATTGCCTTCTGATCATATAAATATGGACTACCAAGACCATTCCACATTCTCTTAATGGCACTACATCACATGTTACCTCATCCACATGCTTAGATGAAATTGAAAAAATTGATTGTGCCTTTGCTTTTTGTTATGTGCATTTGATGATGTTGCTTGTCCATTTAGGGTGTGTAGGGATTATGATGAGTTTGTGTTTTTAACTAATGTAACCAATTCTTTAGAGATTAGATTAGATTGAGATCCTTGTCGATTAATGTGTCTATCTTGGTGTGTCATTGATTACCCTTATATGAAACAAGTTAGCTTCTACAATCAATGCCTTCACCAATTTTTCCTATCATACCAATATTAGGATCTTTGATTCATCACACGAATCGATCCCAGAATGCGTGGGTCGTTGTTGTTGTTGTTTGCATTCCCTTCTTTCCTTGAACCACTTTGGCCTCTTCTTTGGATCTGGCTTGCCAACATCTATCCTCATCATGTCCCTCTTTTCTTGCAATGCTTGCAGAGGTCTTTCCTTCCTCGTCCTTGCATTTGAATTCTTTCCATGCCATTTCCTCTTGTCCTCTTTCCTTGAAGGCGATTCCTCAGATACACCAACTCATGTTTCCCCTACTTCAATATACATTGATTGAACAGAAACCTCATCAAGGTTAGTGGGTCCAAACATGAATCTAGTGTTTCTAATATGTGTGGGTAAACCCCTCCTATACTTCTTAAGAGTTTCTTGTGTTTGTAATGGGATATCTAACATCAATGAAATTTTACGAAAGCTATCTGTATAATCTTGCACTGTTTGCCCTTTCTTAGTTTTAAAGGGTGCCATTCAATGAGTGCTTTCTTTATAACCCAAAGGAGGATAAAATTGTTTCCTAAGAATGCGAGAAATGAAGCTTTTCCATGATGGAAATACATTACCCACTTGTTGTGTTCCATTTTGCAACTTGCTTTTGCCACCAGATGAGAGTTGTACTTCAAGTATAAGCGATGCCAACTTGATTTGTGTGGCCACTCATCATTGATGTTACTGCGCAGTATACCTCCATCTGTTTGATCCAATTGTCAAGTTTTTTTTACATTTACTTCACCATCATATATGGGTAACTCAAATTTAACATCGAAGTTTAACAATGGCATTTCCTTATTATGTTTATGAACATGTTTCTTTACATTAGATTTAGAGCGAACTTGAAGAAGAGGGAGAAGAAGGAGGTGATGATGGGTGAAGGAGGAATCACGGGGGCAGTCCTCCTTCTTCACTTTCCCTTTGAAGATTCACTAGCTGGTCTCTTTAAGTTTCCAAATAATCCCCGTTACAAAGCTTTCACCATCTCAGGCATAGCAGGAAAGTTTTAAAATCTTTCTCTTCACGAAAGCCCTTCTTCTGATGTCATCTTCGTAGAAGCTCTCTTTCTCAATCCAATTAATGAATTCTTCACCCAATAAGCTCACCTTCACCACATTGTAGATTTCCACGGTTAACATGCAAAACTCAAATCAAGCGTCAACTAGCTCATTACCACTTGTTCCGAAAAGATCTTTTAATGACGTGGTTGGTTATTAGTACATGTGTTAATTAGCTTTCATTTATGAAGCTGAATGAAAAGGGATGAAGATAAGAGAATATATCACAGCCATAATACATAATACAGATTTGAGCTGAACCAATAGAACAACAAAACCATAACCAAGAGAAGTGATAGCAGGTTGACCTAAAATTGCCCTAAATCTTGAGCCTTTGTCTCGATTGGAGGCTTCTTTATTATTATGTTCAAAGAAGCTCAAAAGGGTATATCAAAATGGTGTATTGGCTCCAAGACTGATCTGTTCATGTTCTTCCCTATCTCTAGAACCGAAGAAAGCGGCACAAAACGGATGATCGGAGCTCCCTGAAATGGCTCGTAAGCATCTGCTCCTCAACAACTTCCTACATAAAAATGGCTTTGTATTGGATTTCCCTTCGGCATAACTCTTCTTTGACTATCATCATGGCCTCAAATAGGCATGTTTTTTATATATCTGAGAAGTTGGTTATCATTTCCCAACTTCCTCCCAAGATATTGGGCTCTTTTTGAGGCCAATATCTCCCAAAAATGGCCAAACTCCCCAAAAAATCCATTTTCTGGGCATAATATCGATGAAAACCCACTCTGTAATGTTAAAAAACCACATTTTCCCAAATTACAGAGTAGCCCACTCTAACAGGGTGCACGCCCCCTTTACCAAGTCACATGGGTCCACATGGCCAAATGCCAATGCTCCAAGTGTTATGCACCAACCCCCTTAACTGTTAGCTCATGGTTTTGGGGCGCCTTCCATGGAATCTGGGCTAATCTACCCTTGGGCGCGCTCCTGTAATGAAACCACATGTTGGGGCTTAGACCTAGCCCCCTTACGCCCTCCTTTGGACATTTAACCCAAAACTATATAAAAGTGGGTTTTTTTTCATCAATTTAGCTTTGGTAGGTTAGTAATAGGGCTTTACCAAAGACTTAGAGTTATTTAGCCATGGGTCAAAGGTTTGAATCCCATGGACCCCTACATAGATTTTACATTCCAACCAGTAGTGAAGTTCCATGTGGCTGCCAATGTCTGGGCCATGTGGCACCTTCATTTGACAGTTGACCATTGACTTTTTGCCATAAGAATCGATTGTCGTGCGATATTTTCACATCGGTCTATTTTGAGAAAGTAAATATATGGTCGAATCCGGAGAGAACGAGGCGGATGCAATGGAATTGGTTTTGTCAAATTCTGATCACTTTCATTTTTTAGCCTTTTTAGCCCTGTCAGGCTCACGGATCCGATTCTGGATCAAATACCTACAAAAGGAGGGACCATGGATGGAAAAAGGTTGTTATATTATCCATGTCGCATTGGTATGAAATAGACTAGCCATTAATGGAATTGATGGAGATGGTGAACATAGGAAGGTTGCATATATTATCCAATAAAAGTGGACTACCTATGGACATTATGGCGTCGGCGTCAACCTTGGCGGAAACACTACTACCCAGCAGAACACACTTATATATATATATCAGATGTATTAAATCAAAATAAGACATTTAACATGGATTTACTATTGTTTTACAGACTTAAACAATATTAACAACAATTCAAACTTGCAGCGGAATACATGATTAACATTTAAAGACACAGACATGCATCACATGTAACTTAAGTACAAAATTAACACTTATCTTTTAAATTGGTGCTCAACAACCCACGTGCATACCTTCATGAAGACATAACCTTAGACCACGTTGCTCATCCCATTTCGGCAATGGGTACTTGTTGGAGCAAGCTCCACCCAAGGCAAGGGAATCCTAGGTAGGTTGAGGTTACAGGGAAAATTCCTGAATAGCCAGGAAGGATTCTCTCTAGAGCGAACCTTCTTAAGCCCACTACTCAAGGACTCTCAATCCCCGGATGCTGCTCACCGGGGTATACACCTTCTGAAATCTGAGTCCATCGATGGTTCACCTCTCTCTCTAGGTCTCAACAATAAGCTGGGATCATGAACTCTACCAGGCTGTGGTTGGTGTTGGACTCTCTCTATAAGAAAACCACTTCGGCAAACTTCTCACATGGAGAGAGATGCTCACATACCTAACAACCTGCTTCTTGATACGGGCACGACAACCCATTTCTTCAACCCCTTTCAACTCAATTACTGCATGGTGAGGATAACCACAACCCAACCCCACTCAGGAAAATAAGCCAACCACAGGGCAGTTTGAATTGCGGTTGGCTGTGGCATATAGTGGGTTCCACGAACTCCGTTAGGCTTTCCCCTTGAGCAGTTCTCTCCAACGGTGTATAAGGTTTGCCAGGACAAAATGTGAACCAAAAAATAGGATCATCACGGGAGGATGTTTCGGTTTTCGAAGACATCTCGGTTTCTAGTTTTGAGCTTTCGATGAGGGTATCCTAGATCAGATGCAAAGGATGAAAGAATGAGGATCGAATCCCCTCCATGACTGACTTCTGCATTTTTTAACTGCATGTTCCTGGGCCGACACATGTCACCTATGAGGCTACATGTGCTCCATCGACATGAGTTCCCTCCGGGAACTTTAGGACTAGCAGCTCAAAATTTCACATAGCTTTTGGAAATAATAATAATTATTATCCTTTTTAGAGGTAAGCCCCTTAGATTATCCCCTAGGCCCAACACTTGACCTTTCTTTCCACCTTTCAACCCCATTCCCTTACCCACCGGGTGTAATCTTAGTCCCCATCACTCTTCCTTAGGTGAGATCAAGTGCGCCGCACTTAGCGATGTTCATATTTTTATTGATGTTCTTCATAATTACATATACAAAAAACGGGCTCTGACGCTTAGCAGTTAGGCTCTCCGGCCTAATAACTCATAAGCCTTACTATCTTATCGATTGTTCGGCTCACCAACCTACAAAACATTATTTACAATTCATAAACATGATTACAACCTGGCTAGATCGCGGGGATATTACAATCCCCTCCTCATATTTTTGCATTGTCCTCGGTGCAACTTTCTACAGTATCAACAAGATTTCCAAAATATTCAAAAATATGTGGGTATTATTCCCTTTCGCATCCTCATGCTCCCCATGTGGGTGTCCTCGGACCGTTACTAGGTCCTATGCCTTTACAAGTCCGTGGATGAGCTTGCAAGACACCTTCTTGTTCCACACGGATTGCATTCCAATCAATCACATGATTAGGATCGGGTATATATTTCTTAAACAATGAAACATGAAACATTATGTATAGTCATGGATGCAAGTAATGCAGACATATATGTAACTGGCCCAATCCGCTCACAAGTTCAAATGGCCCACAAAATCGGCTACCAACTTGGAGCGGTTCCCAACCCGAGAACTTATATTGTCTTTTACTTTTAGAAAAGCATGATCACCCACTTTGAACTCTCGATGAGTTCTATATTTTATCCATGTAACTTTTACTTAGTCTTGGGCAACTTTCAAATAGCCCAATTTTAGCATTTTCTCTTCCATTTCCTTAAGTAACTTTGGCCCAACTTCTATCATGTCACCTCGATTATCGACTTACTAGAGTATTGGACTTTTACGCCATAAAGTGCTTCCAAATGGGCTCTATATTCAACGTCTTGATACCCATATTGTGGTAATTCTACCGAGTGTATGTAGTCTTCTCATTTAGATGGTTTGTCCACCACATACATCCTCGATATGTTTTCTATTCGATTCGCCCACTCTGTCTTCCCATCCGATTAGGATGATAGGTTGTACTAAAGTTCAGATTAGTTTGAACCCTTTGAACAACCCCTTCCAGTAGAGTAAGGTACATTGTCTCTGATGGAACACAATTGTCTTGAGAATTATGTGCAATGGTGCCATTCACCGCATAAAATATGTAACATTAAGTTGCCTTGTGGAAATATTAGTATTTGGTGGAATAAAATGGGTAGCTTTAAATAGCTTGTCCACCACCATGGTCATGATGCTTGCTGTTCCCTGAAGCAATCCATTGATGAAATCCATTGTCTCACTTCCCACTTCCACTCAGAATGGGTAGAGAACAACAACCTGGCGGGTGCTGTGCTCGAGCTTATACGGAACTCATACATCGGCGATGTATTCTGCAATATCTTTCTTAATACCTGGCCAAAAATAATGGACTTTGACTACTGCCACAGTCTTCCGATATCCGGGTGCCTAGCATAGGGCGTTATGCATTTCTCCGAGATAAAGCGAAGTTTCAAACCTTGGACATTAGGTACATAAACTCTATTCTTGTACAGAAGTATCCCATCGGTTTCCAATTTATAATTTTCCCTTTTATGTGGCATCTCACCTTGCTATAAAATCCCTGTACTGAAAATCTGCATTTGCAACTTCCAAAAATATGCCCTTTATATCATTTTTATACATGCTAATGGCTGTATCATGCAATTCATTCACTCTTTTGTTGAGTGCATCAACCACTTTATTCTCCTTCCTTTGATATGATTGATATAAAATTCATACTCACAAAGAAACTCGATACCTACTGCAGCACACATTCAAGGTTGGTGATCAAGCGGATACTTGGACCATTATGTTTTGTTCTCAATTCAAACCTCTTTCCATGGGTAATGTCTCCATTTCCTCGGGGCGTGAATGATAACTAACTCTAGATCATAGGTGGCATAATTCCTTTCATGCTCTTTCAACTTTATCAGTTCATAGCAGATTACGAATCCATTCTAACCGAGGAATCCTCCGACCCTTCCTTACATGCATGAGTGCATACCACAAAATCTTCATTTGGGTCTGCAATGCTCATGATTGGATCACTTTTTAACAGTTTCTTCAATTGTTTAAAGCTTCTCTCCCTGATCAACTTTGTCCACAAAACTTCTTCCATTATTTTGCAAATAAGTGATAGGGTGAGTTATTCTCGAGAATCTTATGATAAACCTTCTGTAATAAACAACTAGAACCATAAAGGATATCACGCCTTTCCTCACGTTCTTTGGTGCTGACCTTTCTCTGATGGCCTCAATATTCTCGGGATCTACAACTATCTCATCCTTGAATAATATGCCCCAAGTAATGGTTCTATTCACGACAAAATGAGCATTTTCTCAACTTGGCATATAGGTGCTCTCTTAGCACTTGCAACACCATCCTGGGTTGTTCATGCTCCTTTGACTTGGAATACCGGATATTTCCTAAATACACCATTCATCAAGAACATAAAATGGCAGGGGAATTGGTCAACCCAAAGCGACACCAGTGTGAATTCGTAATGACCATAACTTGTTCTAGAAGGCGGTCATGTTGATGTCTTCATCCTTAATACTTACCAGATGGTATCCCGACTTGAGATCAATATTTAAAAATATCCTTACATCCTTCAACCGATCAAAGAGATCATCAATCCTCGGCAAATGATACTTTTTCTTCTGGAGTTACTTTGTTCGGTTGATTTGGAAATCTATACCTGACGCTAATGTTTAAGTCCTTCTTCTTCCACCGAGCGGACGAGGGCACCCCAAGGTGCAGCGCGGGCATCTCCTTGACTAAAATCTCTTCTAAGATGTAATAGCAAATCTTCGGCTTAGAGCGTACTCATTCTATAAGAGCTTCGACCGGAGTTGCTCCAGGAATTAAGTTTACAAAGAAATCAATATCTCTGTCTTCCGGAGTGATGGGTATCTCTGAAATGCTCTCCTCAAAATCCTTTAGTACCGCATGGTCTCCAATATTTGAGACCTCATCCTCGGATGCTTCCTCTGTATGGGTAGAAAATAATTGTCGGCCTTTCTTGTAGCACTTTTTCAGTTGCATTTGTTGAGATTTCTCTAACAACAACAACTCTAGGAATTCACGGATTGTTTTCCGTTTCCTTCCTCATCCACACAAGTGAATGCCTTTCTATGACATTCCATGATGGTATGGTGTTTGTCCAACAGGTCCATCCCAATTAAACAATCTTAAGAGCCTAAAGGCAGAATATACAATTCATTCTTAGATTGTATCCCATTCATTTCCATTGGACATGATTTAACTAACTCAGTGACTTTCCGCTTGGTTCCTATAGTCATCTACACTATACAGACTTTTCATGTTTTCTTCTCAATAAAGGAAAACTCCACCATTCTAGGATCTATATAACTATGGCTATCCCTTAATCAATTAAAACAATAAATGGTGGGTTGTTAATCATACCTTCTACTTCAATCATGTGAGGGCTGAAATTCAGCTAGCTTGTTGTCGAGGGCTCATTTTTGTCCTTGGCATTCTCTTTGCCTAAGTCACTCCACTATTTCAGCTTGTTGAACATTGTGAGCGGATCTTGCTTTATCATTTCTGTGGGGGAAATCTTTGTACATATGGTTTCCTTTACAACCACAACACTCCATAGGTGTCTTCCTTGGCAATTTTCCACCCACTTAAGCCTTTATGGGATCTCTAACAAATGGCTATCCACGAGGATTGTTTTTGAAAAAGGAAGTCTTGCTTCCCTTACGCCTCCATTCCTTCTTGAACTTCTTCTTGTCTTCCCAAGCCTTAAGGTAGGCTTTTCTCTCTGTGTTCATATAAACATTTCACTCTTCTTATTGTTTCTTCCATAGACTTCTGATCGTCATATTGAATCTTGTCTAATAGAAGGTGGTAATCCACTTCGATACACCTTTGAATCTTGGCAGTCTCCTTGATGAATAGAGCATACTTCAGCGGTTCAAAAATCTTTGCTCGTATTCATCAATGGTCATGCTACCAGTTTGACTTCAAAGAACTCTTTCATCTTTTACGTCATAATATCTTTTTAGTCAAATATTTCTTCGAAATACCTCTTGAATTCCTTCAAATGATATCTTTCTCTCTAATGTTTACTGCACTAGTTGAATCCTACATGGGCAGCTTTTCTTTGGACGATACATACATGAATTCTTCCTTAGAAGGAGGAATAATTTGCAATTGGAAGTACTTCCTCATGCCTAGAAACCATGTCTTGACATCTTCCTCCTCACGGTGTTCTCCATCAAGCGTGGGAGGCTTAATCTTATTCATCTCCTTTTTCAATTCATCCATCCGGATCACATGATTTACGGTAGGAGATGGGCTTGAATTGTTGTGTGCCTTTCTCTTGGAGTGATTTTTGAGGGCTTTGATGATGGTGTCTACCGACACTCCTTGATCTTCTCCCCTCATAATTTTGGTGAATCCTCATTCTGCTCAAGTCACCCTCCTGGCCTTGATATCTAGGGATAACTAGGATATCATGTCTCGAGGTCACATGGTCCTAGACATGAATGTAGAAGAAAGAGTTGACTTGAGCATATTACATCTCTTCTTCAACCCCGTCCGACTTGTCACATCAGCAGTGCAGTTTCCATCACCACCCGGCCTGGGCTTGCATCGGGAGGACTCTTTCTCCATGAGGTAATTAGTGCGAGGTATCATGGTATGTGTCATGTTGATTGTTATAACCTTCTTATATATATGCATTAGGTTCCTTTCATTTCCCGATGTTGCTTGGATCTTACACTAATCCACTTGACCATTGTTGGGTTTGATTGATTGGGTAACAGCAAGGCGATATTCATAAGGTCATGGTTAGCCACAAGGGGATTTCTTGGGATAATACGTCCGCTCCCACCATCTTATCATATTTTCATCTTATACCCAGCTCATCTATCCCCTAATTAAATACCATTAGGATGACCTTTAGGGTTTACATCTTGTCTTGTGGGAAGAAGGGCTAAAGGCCGAGGGTAGAAGTAGTTGGTAAAAGATAAAAGCCATAGGAAGCAAAACCTAGAGATGATGTGTGGATCCCCGAGAAGGCAATAAGGCCTCTCGATAAGAACTAGAGGGACCCTAGAAAAATAATAATAATAACAAGACAACCTAACCAAGAGGATGGAGGTCTCATCACGATTTGACCCATTATGTTCATAGGTATTTAGCGGTATGACATTGCCACCATCGGTCACCAAGCGAGAGTGACCTTTGGTTGCATGGCCAAAGAAGAGTCTCATCATGACGGCTGATCATTCGCAAAAGATACCGGTGAATTACAGCTGTCATCTCTGGCCACCAAGCCAAGAGGCGGTGTCCTCTTAATTCGAGACAAGTAAAAGAAAGAAAGCAATAAAAAGAAAAATGAGGCAATAAAGGGCTTGGAAAAAATGCATCCATGGCGGGTCCAGCTCGCCTCCTACAAACGCACCCTAGACGACACCTGCTCTTGGTCTTACTATGGATGGACATCCCTAAAACCATGTCCGCATAAGATCATGGCTTGAATGATCTTTTGAAGAAACTTTCCATCTTTTTTGGGTATTAGCCCAATATAAGGTTGTTACGTTGGCTTCAGCTTTGTATAGTAGATACATGTAATATCTTTGAGCTCTTAGATGATATGTTATGGTTCATGCATATATTTGATAACTTTAATGATGAGATATGATTTACATTTCTATAGTCTCTAGGACTAATGAGCCCATGGAGTAGTCTTTTGATGGGACCATGCAGGCAGGGCGGGTACGGAGGGCCGGCTTTATGGGAGAGCAGGTGCTTCGGACCTCCGTGGGGTTGAAGGAGAGCCCATCGGATGGTTGTTGGGATGGCGAGGCATGACAATGTCATGATGAGCCCCTGCATGAAGAAGGCAGGGCGGCTCTCACCGGGGACACTGTGGCGGAGATTTGACCTAGGGGGGATCAACCCTTGCAAATGGAGGATGGCTTTGGTCGGATAGGATGCCACCGGGGCCGGTGGATGTTTACGGAGAAGATGGCGGATGTGTTAGTTGTTTGGCACATCTTGGCGAGTTGAGAACTGAGGGCCAGCGTTTTGCCTTCGGGCCGGTGATGCCCAAAGGAACACAATCTCAGAGGGGCCTTTGACGTCTCCCTTTTAGCTCTATTTGACATTTTAGCATTTAATGTGACAAATAATGAAATATTGTTAAGTCAGCAGCAATAGGTTGTTTTAATGACCTATTTTGTAAATTAAGGTCATTTGGATGATATATATTGAGGGCGTTGAGCCTCATTTTAGCATAACTGCTTGCTCTCTTGTGAAGATACTTTTTAGCTCTTGTTGGTTATTTTGGCTCTTGGGGCTACTATTGGAAGGATTATCTTTGGCATATGCATGGTGTTTTTATCATTGGAAGGTGTTACAACTAGGGTTTGATTTGGCTCTTCATTGATTTGTAAATATATTTTGCATGCAAAACTTCTTTATTGAATGGTTTGTAGAAGTAGAATATCTTGCTTTTGTGGTTATATTGTTAATATTTTGCTTAATCATTGAAACCTAGGGAGAAAGCACACAAGTGGGTCGTGCTATGTCCCCATGATAAAGACTTATTTATCCATTTTGATTAAGAAGAACCTAGCCTAGCCATAGCTACACTAGTTCATCTTTTCTTGAGTTAACTTAAACATAAATTGAAGAAAAGAAGGCGTTCTAGGCCTAATTTATTTTACACCTAGGGTTTGACTCTAGGGTTTGAAAAGCCTTGTTCCCAAGCAACGCAGCCATGAATTTATGTTTATAGCTAGCCATTTTCCAAGAGTCTTAAGGAAAGAGGGAGGAGCATGAGGCCTAGCTTTAGCTACAGGAATGAGCCTCCTCCCCTTAGGAGTTTTGATACCGGAATGAGCCTCCTCCCCTTAGGGTTTTGATTTGGTGGCCCTGCCATTGCAGCACCATTAAACCTAACTCTCTCATCCTTAGGTTTAGATCTTTCCAAGCCATTAGTCTCTCTCCTTGACTCCATAATACCCAAGGCACTGGTCTAAAACCTGCAACGTTGAGTCTTTGTTGTTAAAACAATCTTTCAAACTTTCTTGAATTAAAACCCTAACTAACCCTAGCATTTCTACTAACCCTAGTTTGCTGAGGACGCCTTGACTTATTTGAACTTTTGTTTGGACTAAAAATTGTGGCTGACTCATCCTTTGATAGCCATAGAGGTGTTGAATAATTTCATTGGGCCAATTAGTAAAACGTTAACTTCTTTGTCTAGCTAACCTGACCCTAACCCTAAGGTGACGTCATACCTGTTTGAACTCTTGTTTGGCTTGAAACGTTGTGGTATTGTCACCTTTTGATAGGCTTTGAGTTGTTGATCATCTTCATAGGCTTGATTTGCAAAACATCCTTCTCTTTGCCTACTTAACTAATCTAGAAACTAGGCTGACGTCACCCCTTTAGTATAGTGACGCAAAAACATTATATATATGAGCAGATTTATGATATTTATTGCATTGTGATAATACAAGGATTTGATTTTATACATTGAATGCCAATATCTCTTTTGTATTTATTGAGGAGGTAATATTATAAGTCTTGGTTTAATAGCAATCATTGACTTCGTCAATAATTACATTTATTATTGCTCATATGTATTAAATATAGTCATTGATATTTTGAAGTACTAACCACTGTATGCACATTTTAGTTTCATTTGCCTTGTCTCGCAAACAGGTGCCCTTTCAGTGGAATATATTCTCTTTGACTATCCATTTGGCAGTAATCTGTGAAGGGAAAGCTTACCTTAGCCTTTGAGCCTTAAAACCCTTGATCCTTTTCCTTCAGAACCCCAGATTACTAGGGACGTCTCCCTTGGTATTAGCCACCCTAAATAGAAAGAGCTCCCCATCGAGGTGATAGTGGGTGGGGAAGCTCCTGTTACGCCAGTTTGAGCCTTGACTTCAAGCTACTTAAACCTTTCCTGCAAACTGAGCGATAATATTTTGGCGCCGTTGCCGCGGAACACTGAGTCTACTTCCTCAACGACAAACCTTTGGTAAGCCCTACTTTAGAAGCCTTTTTTTGTAAGCTTACCTGGCGACTCCACTACCGTTTTTCCCCCTATTCTTTGGTAGTTTCAAGAAAAATATCTGGCGACTCCACTGATGACGAAGCCAACACTGACTTCACAATGGGACCTAGGAAACTACAGACCTTTAGATATGAGTGAAATCCCTGGATATCCCAAAAAAATGCCTCCTCGTTATGAGGATTTCCTCCCTCGTTTTGCTGGCATCGATGGAGAATGTCCCAAGTCGCACATGAGAAGATTTTGGAAATTCTTTCAACACTTCCCTATCAGCGACGAGGCTGAGGACTTGGTGATGAAACTATTCTCTGCCTCCCTGCATGGAGAGGCCAGCAGATGGTATGATAACCTTCCAGCTGCCAGCATCAATTCTATGGAACTTTTTGAAGAGGTTTTCCTTGCAAAATGGACCATGAAAATAGAAGATATACAATCATTGCTGAAAGAGCTTGAAGGCATAAGACAAAAAGAGTTTGAGGTTGTCAGAGCTTTCTGCGCTAGATTCCAGAAAGTGCTTTACCATATTCCTCCAGGCCATCGTCCTGAAGAAAGATAACTTGTCTACCTCTATACTAATGGACTTCAGGGACATTTGAGTTTCCTTCTAAATAAGAAAAAGCCAGAAACTTTTCTAGAAGCTCATGACATGGCCATTCAAATTGAAAAGAGCCTCTCCTTGACCAAGACCAATGCCATGGATGCTCTTAGCCTGATGAAACTAGTTTCCCATGGAACCTTTGTTGAAGATACGCAAGAGAGAGGGGAACAAGTTTTTGACCAGCAGAATGGAGACATGGATGAGGAACAAGAACCTAAACAAGATGAGGCAATACAAGAGCCCTTTTCTCCTGCACAACAAAAAGACGATGAGGTTAGTTGTTTCCCTTCCAGGGATTCCAATGACACCTTGATCCTTGATCTAGAGGGTGAGGAAGAAACAGAAGCCTTGGACGAAGTGGATGTTCCTTGTTGTGCAATCAAAGACAAAGAAGCAATTCATGATGATGAAACAATAATGCATGTTGAAAACACCAAAGCCATTGAAGCCCCTGCACAGGAAGAAACAGTAATTTACCCTCCTCCCCTAGTTTTTGATGATGCTTTACCTTGTGATGAAAAGGAGGAGGAGGATGAATTTTTAAATCTTGCAAATCCCACATGTTATGATACTGATACTGACATAGCTGATTTCGATGAGTTCATACATGTTGGGAGACGTAGGTGGGATATAGTTGGTTATGACCTAGATCCCATCTATGACACTGAGAGTCATCTCCAGTTGTTGCCCTTGCAGTTGTCACAACAGATTACTTTCGAACAATGGCAACAAGGAGATGGGGTTTTTACTTGTACCTTTCAGAAAACCAAGGATGACCTAGTACCTCTTTCCTCTAATTGCTTTCAGTCTTACCTTGAGTTTTTTGATAAGTACCCTTCTGAGCATTTGGATCCTTTTCATGAAGACGATTTCCAACCACCGCTGTGCTCAGATTTTAATACAAATAAGGACATTGTTTGCCCAAAGAAGGTTTCTCACGACTGTTCACACCAACCACCTGTTGTTACTTTGCCATGCTTTTCCATTAAAGGTGTGGTTGGGAAATACCTTTTTTATGTTGAGTTTCCTCCTGGGCAAACCCTAGATTTTGAGGGTTAGTTGGGTTATGCTAGCTTCATTCTTTTTTTCAACTTTCCCTTGATAGTTTGCCAGTCGTCTGCTAATTCCTTGTTGTTTCCTTCCTTGATATTAGAGCGTGAGGATGTCCTAGGTAACCAGTCTACAGGCCATTCGAGTCGGTTTTTTGAACCTTGTATCTTTCATGACCCTTTCTTGGATAGGATTGAGTGTTTTTCTCAGAGATGGACTTGGCAGTATTTTATCCCTCCCACCCGCCTCCATGAGTTAGACTTTGAGATTCCTGATGATGTGATATATGTTCTAACTCATGACATTTTTGTGCTTGATTTGTCACTATTTTAGTTTATGATGAAGCACAAAGGCAGGTATCAAGGAGCGTTACTGGATTGGCTTCATTGGTTGTTTGATTACACCAACCTGCATCCAACAGGTAAGTACAGGTAAGTCTTTTACTTTGTATTCACATTTATGATCGCCTTGCATGCACATGTTATATTTTGCAGGGTGGCAATACCGCCCCACCTTTTGCCGTTGATGCTTTATTGTCAAGTGTGAGCAGGTGTAATGGTCTATGCCAGAGATTGTTGAGGTTCTCATGCAATCTATAGTTAGCACATGTCCCCGAGTTGGAGCCAGATGTTATCCCCGATATCTAGG
>SNQJ01S0002840.1:603220-619671 GCA_010110895.2 Picea sitchensis
TTTAGTTTCATTTGCCTTGTCTCGCAAACAGGTGCCCTTTCAGTGGAATATCTTCTCTTTGACTATCCATTTGGCAGTAATCTGTGAAGGGAAATCTTACCTTAACCTTTGAGCCTTAAAACCCTTGATCCTTTTCCTTCAGAACCCCAGATTACTAGGGACGTCTCCCTTGGGATTAGCCACCCTAAATAGAAAGAGCTCCATATCGAGGTGACAGTGGGTGGGGAAGCTCCTGTTACGCCAGTTTGAGCCTTGACTTCAAGCTACTTAAACCTTTCCTACAAACTGAGCGATAACACCTCCTTTTCTAATTTCTTTTCGATCCTATCTTGGCTCCTTAGCAACTTCAAGTTGATCCATCTCTTTTCCGTGTCCATTGGATTTTGATCCTTCGACTCCCAAGTGGACGTCCATTCCTTCTCTTTCGTTTTCTGCACTTAAGGAAATTTGTGCCTCTTCCATTTATTTGCACTCGGCATCAACTCTAAATGGTTATTTCCTTCATTAAACTTCTGCAAACACAATGTGTAGACAATCGGAATTTGTCAGGTCATCTCTCCTTAACAAATTCCACACATTCAAATCCAATCCGATTTAAGAAAATGTTTCGATTTCACGAATTTTTCGAGCTCTTCTTGGCTCTGTAACTTTTGGGTGAAATCCCCCTCTTTCTTAGTCCCTAACCCATACGATCACGGGTCGTGACCAAACGCTAAAATACTAGGTGCTACTCAGGATTTCGGCATTCAGAGATTTTCAAGGCACACACAACTATCTCCCGGAGTTTCGATTACCGAATTCGCAAAATCAGGTGGATCAACGGTCCACATTTACTCATCCTCCTATGGATGAAATCCATTGTGGTATTTCCATCATCAAATGTTTTGGGACTTCGGGACTCAGAGTTTCGGGGTTTCGGACCTCGGGAGTTCCCACACTTGTTTCCTCCCAATCTTTCGACATCCTAAATTCTGATTTACTTTACCCTCCGGGCCCACATAGCACAGTTGTCTCGAATTACCATGGTGGAACGTGGCACACTTAGGAGGCTCCACGTCACCTTCGACGAGGTCATCAGGTCCTACCACATTCACTTTTCTTTTTAGGAGTTCGGGTTTCAAGAGTTTGTGCGTCAACACATCTCGCTTTTCTAGATAGCCGAAATCGCGAAATTGCAAATTACTTTCTGCTTGATCCAACGGTCAAGTTTTCTTCCTCTAATCTATGGTGTATATCATATCGGTAATTTGTACTTTTGGGTATCGAGAGTTCATGCATCAACACATATTTCTTTTCCCGATAGCTGAATCCGCGAAAGGCTTCCAGGATAACTTTCTTGTACCTTCTTCATATCTAACGGTCGTGAGGGATCTCCTTTTCTCCTGATCAGATCCAACGGCTCCAACACTTCATGTGTTGAGCTCTCTCTTTCTCTCTCTCTGATCAAATACCACACCGAATGTGGTTTTATAATACCGCTACTCCCCCTGAGCTTTGTAACAGAGCCAAGTAACTCCTTGGAACTCAGGAACATTCTAAGGTCCAAAAATTGGTTCTTCCAAACACAATTCCCACCTGAACTTCGGGTCCAATGACCACTTATCAGGCCCATTCAGGCTCAGTGTTGAAACCATGGCTCTGATACCATATTGTAATGTCCCGGGTCATCAACCCACTGGTCAGGCAACCCTACTATGTGGAACACACTTATACTTATATATATCAAATGCATATTAAATCAAAATAAGGCATTTAACATGGATTTATTGTTGTTTTACAGACTTAAACAATACTAACAACAATTCAAACTTGCAATGGAATACATGATAACATTTCAAGACACAGAAGACATGCATCACATGTGAATTAAGTACAAAATTAACACTTATCTTTTAAACTAGCATAACTCAACCAACCACGTAGAGACCTTCCACGAACCTCCCAGCCTTATACCACGCTACTCATCACGCTCAGCAGTGGGTCACCCCCGAGCTGGAAGTAAGCTCCACCCAAGGCAAGGGAATCCTAGACTAGGCTGAGGTTACAGGGAAAAATGCACAGAGTAACCAGAAGGATTCTCTCCAGGAGCCTTCTTACGCCCACTACTTAGGGACTCTCATTCCCAACATGCCTACTCCACCTGGGAGTATACACCTTCAAAAGCACAGTCCATCGGTGCTTCACCTCCCTCTCTGGGTCTCGGCAACAGGCCATATCAGGAACTCTCAGAGCACTATATCTAGTGTTGGACTCTCTCTCTCTGGGAGAAACCACTTCCCGATAGACTCTCTCACCTGGAAAGAGACGCTCACAAACTTAACAAACTTCCTCTTCAACCACGGGCCTGACAACCCAGTTCTTCAACCCCTTTCGACTCAATTCCCACACGGTGAGGATAACCACAACACAATCCCATTCAGGAAAACAGAAAGAAGCAACCCACAGACAGTTTGGGTACGGATTTGGCTCTGCAATGGTGGATAGACTGGGTTCACGAACTCACAAGTCAACTTTCCCCTTCCAACTAGTTCTCTCAACAGTGTATAGGTATGCCAAGGACATATGCAGACCAAAACAAATGGGATCAATTAGAGGATGTTTCGGTTTTCCACGAAGACATCTCGTTTTTATGGTTTTCAGAGCTGCGTGAGGGTATCCTAGATCAGATGCAAAGGATGACAGAATGAGGAGTGAACCCCCTCCATGGATGACTTATGCATATTTTAACGGCATGTGCCTGGGCTGACACATGTCACCCATGAAGCTGCATGCGCTCTATCAACATGCGTTCCTCTCCAAGAACTTAGGACAACACTCAAAATTGTCCACCTTAGCTTGTTGGAAATAATAATAATAAATTATTATCCCTTTTTAGAGGTAAGCCCCCTAGCTTAGCCCCTATGCCCAACACTTAGCCTTTCTTTCCACCTTTCAACCCCCATTCCCTTACCCACTATGTGGAATCTTAGTCCCCCATCACTCTTTCTTCGTGGTCGGTATACACATAGCAATGTTCATATTTTTATTGATGTTCTGCATTATTACATATACAAAAATAGTCTCATGGCCTTAACACTTAGGCTCTCCGGCCTAATAACTCATAAGCATTACTAGCTTATCAATACTCGGCTCACCAGCCTACAAAACATGATTTACAATTCATAAACATGATTACAACAGGGCTCGTCCTTGGGGATATTACAGACATTATGAAGACATAATGTATGGGTTGGTCATGCTTGTCCCTAATGTCATCACGAGGTGGGTGCATGATAAGCAGTTGTTGACTCTATGGGAAGAAGTTTTCACTGATAGTTAGTTAAGGTGGTGAAGGGGGTGCCTCCCTTGAGTACGGTGTGCCAAACAACCTACTAATTTTGGGCATCACCGAGAATTTTTTAATGTAATAGTTTCATGTTACATGGGAGTGGTTGTTCCATTGTCATGGTTTTGTGGCCCAATTTCCTTGTTTAGCATTTTGGTTTCAGTTTGGGTTATAGAGTATGTGCCTCCTTGAATGGGGTTCTAAGTGTTGTTGTTATTGTATCCTTGGTTAGGTTGTTGGCTAGTGTTTTGGTTTTGAATGGTGCTGGGGGATGTGACCCTGACCTAATAAGAAAATGGTTCTCTCCTAAGCAAAATTGGTCACCTATGTTTGTGGTGGGTGACTAAGATGTGGGTTAATGTAGAATGAGTTTAAGTTAGGCCATGCCCATCTCCACATTGGTGATCAAGGGCCTATAGAGCGTGTGTGACAAGGTGGTAATGCATATAAGGCATGTGGTTTGTAGGGAAATGAAGGTCCATAGGAGGTATGATGTCCATACAGGTTGGACGGTCCTAGTAAGGGATGAGGTTTTTCATGCATATAGGTGTCAATATGTTGTTGATTTAATGGTGGAAAAGTATGTTGGAAATATCTAATTAGGCCATCAACACCATGTCTTACTGTGGTGATCATTGAGGGTAGTGAGGTGCATCAAGTATGTAGATATTCATACAATTTGTTTTCGTGTACAATGGGTCAATTTAGAGGGAGAATTATATTACATTAGCCTTGGTTTGGGGGTTGGAGAATAGGGCCTCTCATGTTATTTGTGGTAGTAGATACTTAACCATGTACAAAGTAATTTGGCAGGTAAGGTTATGTGTTTTCATAACCACTAACAATGTCACCATGGGTGTATGTGTTTGGTGATAAGGGTAGATGTAACATCCCAAGCCCTCCAAAGGCCGGGAAATGCTACGAACACTTATGAATTTATCCTTTTAAAGATCTGATACCAAAATGTAACATCCCCGACCCTCCAAAGGTCGGGAAATGCTACCAACACTTATGACTTTATCCCTTTCAAGCTCTAATACCAAAATGTAACATTCTTCGGGTTGTCAACCCACATCAGGAGTAATGCTACTGCAGAATAACACTTATGTAACATGCATTTAAATGAATTCAATACATTAAAACAGAGTACGCACATAATTGTTGCTAGCATACATAATCCATGGCATGAACAATAATTGATATGCACAACAGAATACATGATAACATATAAGCATCACAGGCATGCAAAACATAATATTAAGCACAAATTGATACTTATCTTTGAAACTAGATGTAATTCACCAACTGTGTGGAGACCTTCCACGAACCTCCCAGCCTTAGACCGCGCTACTCATCACTCTCAGCAGTAGATCACCCCAGAGCTGGGACTAAGCTCCACTAGACAGGGAATCCTAGGCTAGGCAAGGTCAACGGGAAGACACTCAGTTACAGAGGAAGGATTTTCTCCTAGGAGCCACTTATGCCCACTACTCACAGACTCTCATTCCCCACATGCTTGTCCCACCCCAAGAGTATACACCTTCACTGTCACCAAGACAATCCTTCGACTGCTAACCTCCCTTGCCTTGGGCTTCAGCAACAGACTGGACCGGAAGTCTCAAAGTTCTGTAACAGCTACAGGACCCCTTCCAGGAGTTCTTACTTCCTCAACACATTCTCTCACTTGGAGAGAGTCAATCACAGGTCTAGCAACTTGTTCTTTTCAACCACAACCACCTCCCTCAGCTGGAGAGAGTGTTACACACTGGTCAGACAACCTGTTTCTTTCAACTCAAGTTCCAACACAGTCGGGAAACTATGAGGCTCAAAATGAACATACACTGGCCAGCAAGCCACCCGCAGTCAAGCACTGCGCAACCACAATAGTCCACAAGAAACACAAACACGGGCTTTCCGAAACTGGTGATAGACATACGCTACAGCATAACAAGGCTTGGCAAATACAGGATGCTTCGGTTTTCTCAACCAGCAACACAAGATGACTTATTGGTTCTGGTTTCGGGACTGTGTAAGGGTGCACAGAGATCTCACGTAGAGGATTGAACTGTCTAGGTAAGGGATCTGAAAACAAACACCAAACAGAGGTCGATCATGGACACCCACGAGTTCAGATGGAGGATGGTGAATGTAAGGTCGAAACCTGAACTTAGGTGATGGATGGAGGAATGTAGAACCCTCAACATCGCTTATTCCTCTGGTTTTAATTTCATGCACCAAGGTCGACACATGTCTCCCTGGGGCTAAATGCTTCCCATTTTGCACACGCTCCCCTTTCCAGGAACTTAGGATAAAATATATACATTTTCATAGTACTTTGGAATAATAATAAATTATTATTCCCAAGGGCTTAAGCCCCCAAGATTACCCCTCTTTCCAACCTTTCAACCCCCTCTCCCTTACCCAGGCTTTGTAGAATCTTAGTCCCCCATCACTCATTCATCGTGGTCGGTCCATACGCAAAGATGTTTACCTTTTATTAATAATGTGCATAATTACATGTACACAAATCAGGCTCCTGGCCTTTAACACTTAGGCTCTCCGACCTAATAAACACATAACCTATCAGTTTATCAATACTCATCTCACCAGCCTACAAAACATGATTTACAATTCATAAACATGATTACAACAAGGCTCGTCCTTGGGGATATCACAATCCCCTCCCCTTATTTTTGCATTGTCCTCAGTGCAACTTTCACACAATATCAACAAGATTTCCAAAATGTTCAAAAAGATGTGGGTATTCTTCCTGAATAGCATCCTCATGCTCTCATGTCACATCCTTAGGACCGTACCAGGTCCACTGGACCTTTACAAGCCCTATATCTCGATTCTAGAGCTGTTTACTTTTCCTGTCCAATATGCACATAGGATGCTCTTGCAGGACACCTTCTTGCTCCACCTGAATCACATTCCAATTGATAACATGATTAGCATTAGGTATATATTTCTTAAGAAATGAAACATGAAACACATTATGTACAGTCATGGATGCAGGTAATGCAAGCATATATGCAACTAGCACAATCCTTTCTAGGATTTCAAATGGCCCACAAAATCTACCTGCCAACTTGGCGCAGTTTCCTAGCTTCAGGGAACTTCTATTAGCTTTTACTTTCAGGAAAACATGGTCACCCACTTTAAACTCCCTGTGGGTTCTATTTTTATCAGCATAACCTTTCTGCATGTCTTGGGAAGCTTTCAAATTCTTCTTAATTTTTAGCATCTGTTCTTCCATTTCCTTGAGAAACTCTGGCCCAACTACTACTCTGTCAGTTGGATTATCCTAGATTATTGGAGTATTGCACTTTCTGCCATAAAGTGCTTCAAATGGGCTCATCTTCAATGATTCTTGACACCCATTTTTGTAGGCGAATTCTACCAAGTGCAGGTAGTCTTCCCATTTTGATGGTTTGTCCATCACATACATCCTCAGTATGTCTTCTATCAATCGATTCACCCGCTCTGTCCGCCCATATGACTCAGGATGATAGGTTGTACTAAAATTCAGATTCGTTCTGAATCCCTTGAATAACCCTTTCCAGAAATTTGAGGTAAATTTCGGGTCTCTGTCAGACACAATTGTCATGGGAACTTTGTGCAATCGTGCCACTTCCTTCATAAAAATATCATCAACATTCGCTTCCTTGTGAGTGGTCTTTAACATAATGAAATGGGCAGCTTTTGTAAGCTTGTCCACCACCACCATAATTGAGTCATGCTGCTTTCCTGCTTTGGGCAATCCCGCGATGAAATCCATTGTCACCACTTGCCATTTCTACTCAGGAATGGGTAAAGGATGCAGCAACCCTGCTGGGTGCATGTGCTCAGCTTTAACCTTCTGGCACTCAATACATCTAGTAATGTATTCAACAATATCTTTATTCATACCTGGCCAAAAATAATGGCTCTTGACTGCTGCCACAATTTTTTGATATCCACGGTGCCTAGCATAAGACATGTTATGAATTTCTCTCAGAATCGCAAGTTTCAAACCCTAGACATTAGGTACATAAACTATGTTCTTGTACAGAAGTATCCCATCAGTTTCAAATTTATAATTTTCCACTTTTTGTGGAATCTCACCTTGTTGTAGCTTTGCTACCAGCTCCCTGTACTGCAAATCTGCATTTGCAACTTCCAAAATTCTGCCCTTTATATCAGTTCCGTACATGCTAATTGCAACTCTTTCAGCTCTAGCGTACTCATTCTATAAGGACCTTTCGACACTGGAGCTGCTCCAGGAATTAAGTTTACAGAGACGTCAATATCTCTCTTCGGAGGTAGTCCAGGTACCTCATGAAATACATCTTCAAACTCTCTTAGTACCGCATGGTATCCAATCCTTGAGACCTCCTCCTTAGATGCTTCCTCCATATGGGCTGCAAATAATTGACAACCTTTCTTGTAGCACTTCTTCAGCTGCATTGTTGAGATTTCTCTAACAGCGACAACTCTAGGAATTCCTTGGACTGTTTTCCAATTCCCCTCCTCATCCAGGCAAGTAAATGCCTTGTTACAACAGTCCAGGAGGGCATGGTGCTGGTCCAACTAGTCCATCCCATTTAAACAGTTATAAGAGCCTAAAGGTAGAATGTTCAATTCAGCCTTTGTGCTCAGTCCATTCATGTCCACAGGACAGGACTTAACCAACTCAGTGACTTTCCTCTTGGTTCATGTAGCCAGCTGCACTAACCAAGACTTTTCATGTTTTCTCCTCAATAAATGCCAACTTTCCACCATTATAGGATCCATATAACTATGGCTAGCCCCAGAATCAATTAAAATAGTAAATGCATGGTTGTTAATCATATCTTCCACTTCAATCATGTGTGATTTATATTCATCCTGCTTGTTGTCCAGCGCTGCATAGATCCTTGGCATTCTACTGCCCATGTCCTCCACTATTTCAGCTTGCTAAACATTGTGGACGACTCTTGCTTTATCATTTTTGTGGGGGAAATCTCTGTACCTATGGTTTCCTTTACAACCCCAACACTCCATAGGTGTCTTCCTTGGCAATTGTCCACCCACTTCAACCTTTCTGGGATCTCTAAAAGATGGTTGTCCCTAAGGACTGTTTCTGAAAAAGGAAGGCTTGTTTCCCTTCTGCCTATGTTCCTTCTTGAACTTCTTCTTGTCTTCCCAAGCCTTCTGGAAGGTAGGATTTTCTCTCTGTTGTTCATATAAACATTTCACTCTTCTTATCGTTTCTTCCATAGACTTAGGGTCATCATACTGAATCTTGTCACCAATAAAAGGTGGTAATCCACTTAGATACCTATGAATCTTGACAGTCTCCTCCTTGATGAATGAAACATACTTCAGCAATTCCAAAAATCTTCGCTTGTATTCATCAATGGCATGCTGCCCAGTTTGAATTAAAATAACTCTTTCATCTTTCTGTCATAATATCTTTTAGTCAAATATTTCTTCTCAAAATACCTCTTGAATTCCTTTCAAGTGATATCTTTCTCTCTAATGTGTTGCACCTGCACCAGCTGATCCCACCACATGGATGCTTTTCCTTTTAGTTGATACATCGCAATTCTTCCTTCGGCATGAGAGGAATAATTCTGCAATTGGAAGTACTTCCTCATGCCTAGCAACCATGTCTCGACATCTTCCTCCTCCTGGTGTTCTCCATTAAACGTGGGAGGCTTAATCTTATTCATCTCTCCTTTCAATTCATCCACTCCAGATCTCCTGTGATTTCTGGTAGGAGATGGGCTTGAACTACTGTGTGTCTTTCTCTTGGAGTGACTTTGGGAGCGATGATGGTGTCTACTAGCACTCCTTGATCTTCTTCCCTCAGAAGTTTGGTGACTCCCTATTCTGCTCGAGTCACTCTCCTTTTCTAATTTCTTTTCGATCCTATCCAGGATCCTTAGCAACTTCAAGTTGAATTCTCCATGCTGATCTTTGGCTTTCATGAGATTTCGGCTACCAGCTCGGCGAGTCTGGGCATCCCTCTGTAATCTTTCAATTATTTTCATCATATGCCCTTCCTTATCCATCTCTTTTCTGTGTCCATTGGAGTTTGATCCTTCGACTCCCAAGTGGACGTCCATTTCTTCTCTTTCGTTTTCTACACTAAAGGCAATTCGTGGCTCTTCCATTTATTTTCACTCGGTGACAACTCTGACCGGTTCTGGCCCTCGTCAACTTCTGCAATCACAACGTGCAGACAACCAGAATTTTTCAGTCCATCTTTCCTTAACAATTTCCACACATTCAAAACAAACCCGATTTTAAGAAAACGTTTCGACTTCATGAATCTTTTGAGTTCTGCTTGGCTCTATAACTTTCGGGCAATAGCCCCCTCTTTCTTAGTCTCCAACCCATGCGATCATGAGCTTTGACCAAACCCTAGACCACTATCTCTCGAGTTCTAGTTACCGAACTCGCGACATCAGGTGGATCAGTGGTCCACGTCTACACGACATCCAACAGTTGGAACCCACAGTGTTCCTTCCGTCATCGAAGTTTCAGAACTTCGGGACTTCGAGGTTTTGGGACTTCGAACCTCGGGAGTTCCCACACTTGTTTCCTCCAAATCTTCCTACATCCGAAATTCTGATTTACTTTATCCCCTTTGAGCCCACATAACACAGTTGTTTCCAACAACCACGGTGGCACGTGGAACGATTCGGAGGGTCCATGTCATCTTTGGCGACGTCATCGGGTCCTACCACGTTCATTTTTCTTTTCGGGATTTCGGCTTTCAGGAGTTTGTGCGTCATCACATCTCGCTTTTCTCGATAGCCGAAATCACGAAGTTGTGATTTACTTTCTGCTTGATCCAACGGTCAAATTTTATTCTTCCAATCTACGGTGTATATCATTTCGAGACTTCAGAGTTTCGGGCATCGGGAGTTCGTGCAACAACACATCTTTCTTTTCCCGATAACTGAAATCGCGATTTGCTCCTTCGCTTGATCCTACGGTCAAGCTCTTTCCTTGCGATCTATGGTGTAGATCTTTTCGGGACTTCGGAGTTTCAGGCATCGGGAGTTCGTGCCTCAACACATCTTGCTTTTCCCAATAGTTGAATCCCCGAAAGGTTTCCAGGATAACTCTCCTGCACCTTCTCTAGATATGACAGTCCTGAGGGATCTTCTTTCCTCCCAATCAGATCTAATGGCTCCAACACTTTGTGCGTTCAACTCTCTCTCTCTTTGTGGCCAAATACCACACCGAATGTAGTTTTGTAACATGTCCAAGCAACCCCTTGGCACTCAGAACTAATTTAAGGTTCGAAATGAGTCCCTCTAGACACAATTTCTACCTGAAACCTCGGGTCCAATGCCCCCTTATCTGGCCCATCCAGGCTCAGCGTTGAAAACCTTGGCTATGATACCAAAATGTAACATCCTCGAGCCTCCAAAGGCTGGGAAATAAGACCAACACTCATGACTTTATCCCTTTAAAGCTCTGATACCAAAATGTAACATCCCCAACCCTCCAAAGGCCTGGAAATGCTACCAACACTTATGACTTTAGCCCTTTAAAGCTCTGATACCAAAATGTAACATTCTCTGGGATGTCAACCCACGCCAGGAGTAATTATACTGTGGAATAACACTTATGTAACATGCATTTAAATGAATTCAATACATTAAAATAGAGTAAGCACATAATTACTGCTAGCATACATAATCCATGGCATTAACAATAATTCATATGCACAACAGAATACATGATAACATATAAGAATCACAGGCATGCAAAACATAATATTAAGTACAAACCGATACTTATCTTTGAAACTAGATGTAATTCACCAACTGCGTGCAGACCTTCCACGAACCTCCCAACCTTAGACCGCGTTACTCATCACTCTCAGCAGTAGGTCACCCCCGAGCTGGGACTAAGCTCCACCGGGCAGGGAATTCTAGGCTAGGCAAGGTCAACAGTAAGACATCCAGTTACAGAGGAAGGATTTTCTCCCAAGAGCCACTTATGCCCACTACTCACAGACTCTCATTCCCCACATGCATGTCCCACCCCAAGAGTATACACCTTCACTGTCACCAAGATAGTCCTTCGGCTGCTAACCTCCCTTGCCTTGGGCTTCAGCGACAGAACGAACCAGAAGTCACAGAGTTTTGTAGCATCTACAGGACCCCTTCCAGGAGTTCTTACTTCCTCAGCACACTCTCTCGCCTGGAGAGAGTCGCTCACAGGTCTAGCGACCTGTTATTTTCAACCGCAACCACCTCCCTCACCTGGAGAGAGTGTTACACACAGGTCAAACAACATGTTTCCTTCAACTCGGGATCCAACGCAGTCGAGCAACTACGAGGCTCAACACGAACATACACTGGCCAGCAAGCCACCCGCAGTCAAGCACTGTGCAACCACAACAATCCATAAGAAACACAAACACGGCCTTTCCCAAACTGGTGACAAACAAATGCTACAGCATAACAAGGCTTGTCAAATACGGGATGCTTCGGTTTTCTCAACCAAAAACACAAGACGACTTCTTGGTTCTGGTTTCTGGACTGCGTAAGGGTGCACAGAGATCTCACGCACAGGCTTGAACTGTCCAGGTAAGGGATATGAAAGAAAACACCAGACAGAGATGGATCATGGACACCCACGAGTTCAGACGGAGGATGGCGAATGGAAGTTCGAACCCCAGACTTAGGTGATGGATGGAGGAATGCAAAACCCCCAACACGGATTATTCCTCTGTTTTTAACTGCATGCACCCAGGTCGACACCTGTCTCCCTTGGGCTACATGCTTCCCATTTTGCACACATTCCCCTTTTCAGGAACTTAGGATAAAATATATACATTTTCACAGTACTTTGGAATAATAATAAATTATTATTCCCAAGGGCTTAAGCCCCCAAGCTTAGCCCCTCTTTCCAACCTTTCAGCCCCCTCTCCCTTACCCAAGCTTTGTGGAAGCTTAGTCCCCCGTCACTCATTCATCGTGGTCAGTCCACATGCAGAGATGTTTATCTTTTATTAATAATGTGCATAATTACATGTACAAAAATCAGGCTCCTGGCCTTTAATCCTTAGGCTCTCCGACCTAATAAACACATAAGCCTATCAACTTATCAATACTTGACTCACAAGCCTACAAAACATGATTACAACAAGGCTCGTCCTTGGGGATATTATAGTAGAACTTGGTTGCCTCAATGTGGTGAGGAGTTGATTATTAGTTTCTTAGTGAGCGTGAAGATGGAAATAGGTCAAAAACTTGATTGTGAGTGTTTTTAAATCACAAAATTGCTTCGTGGCAAGTTAAGTGTACCAATTGGTAGTGGATCCTATTAAATTATATTGAAATGTTTTTAGCCTAACGGTGTCCTCTTTGAGGTTGATTGATCCACACCATAATTGGTATGTGGTTATGTGGGTGTTAGGGCATTCATGGAATTTTCCCTCGAATTTTGTTAAGTCATAAGGGAGATTACATGGTATGTCTACCAAATGTGTGATGGGGTCATTTGTGAGTTAATTGAGGTCAAGTAAATTGAGGGAACCAAAAAATGGGTTATTAGGTCGGAATCCATGTTTCTTAGTGGACTCCCCTCTAGTGAGCGAGGATTATATCTCTATGACAAGGGTGGGAGGGGGGGGCATTCTTATAAATTCTCTAATAATGCCCCCCCTCCCAACCTCTATAAGGAGGGGCATTATTAGAGAATTTATAATAACGCCCCCGCCTCCCACCCTCTATAGAGGGTGAGAGGGGAAGGCATTATTAGAGAATTTATAATAATGCCCCCTCCCACCCTCAAGGAAAAGAGGGATCATTCTAAAAGGGTGTCGTTATCTATGTCTAGATAGATTTTCTTTACAAAGGGAATGGGATCTTTTGTAAAGGAGTTGTCTATGTTTTCGACATGAGTCCTTTCATCAGAGGTGGGGGCGAGTCTCTAGTAAAGATTGAATAGAGACTAGATAATAAATTAAGATGTTGAGCATATCTTAATATTAAATATAACTCTTAAACTAGGGTAAACTTGTAATCTCGAGGGAGTTGTCATGATATGTGGGTTGACCCTAATTGGTTAGCAACGGGCATTCATTGACCGATAGTGTCGTTGCCTTCCATTATGACGCACCACTCTTCGAATGTTAGTGGACCCATGAACATAATAAAATTCTTTAAAATGAATGGTTATACTCGTGAAATTTTAAGAAGTTGAAAGTGGTGAATATAACATGGCATTTGGAGTGTCATGAATTCTTGGTTACTTAAATAATAATAAATTATTACACGTATCAATTTGGAAGAAGTTATAAGTTTATAAATCTTATATTTATTATTTATTTTTATATTAAGGACAGTTGAAATGTTTTGTTAGAAAAAAATAAATAATACACTTTGAAGCTCTTAAGAATTTCCTTTTTGAATTTTATTTTTTTTTGTTCCTCATAATGGAACGCTTTAATAGAATTAGTTACCAATTGGTGCATTTGATTTCCCACTAAGAAATTTTGAGATTTAAAAACACTTACAATTATTTTTATTTTTTTTATATTTCCACCTGCTTGTTCGCCAAGAAATTGATAAAGGACTTAGGGTTTTATTGAGGAAATCCACTTCTACCTGTGTCACCCACCACATACATTTAATATTGTCAATAGTTATGTAAACATATAAACTTATTTGTTAAATCAGTTTGTACATGATTAAGTCTCTACTATCATGAATAATAAGAGAGACCATATTCCCCAACCCTCGAATCAAGGTTAATCTAATAGACTTCCCCCTCGGACTCAATCTAGTGTATACAAAAACAAATTGTTTGAATATCTACATACTTGATGCACCTAACTTCCCCTGAATAACCATCACATTAAGACATGTAGTTGATGGCCTAATCAGATATGTACAACATGCTTCTCCACCCTTAAGACAACAACAAATTGACACTTATGTGTATGACAATGTAATGTCCCATTTTTGGACATTATTATGTGACAAAGTGTTATACTTACCATAGTAGCCAAAAACACATATATAAAAGGAAAACAATGAATATAAGGAAAATTGCCCCTCACCACGTACAAATTCTTCCAAACCTTCAACATTATAGGTTAAAACTATGAAAACTGATATTGGAGTAGTTAAAACTATGAAAACTGGCATTGGAGTAGTCAAAAGTGTATGGACCACTTAGTTTTGAAATTCCAATCCTAGTGGCATTTTAACTTAGATTTTTTAAACATTAAGCCTTATTTTTATTGATATATTTTTATTGAATTTTCGTTTTTTAATATCTATCTCAAGATTCATATTAATTATAATTTGTTTAAAAATGTCTTCCATAATCTTAACAATGTGCACCTTACAACATAGTTTGGTTGAAACACAATGGGCACCTTACAACATAGTTTGGTTTACATGTGTTTCCTGTCATTCTTTGGTTGACGATAGCTGGTAGTAACCTCCATAAATTAAAATTAAAATTAACATTTAATATTAATGAAAAGGAAAAAGAAAAAACTATATATAAAAGAAAAATATGTCTAATCTAAACATCCAAAGTCTAAGTTAAGAAAATTACACAAGTTTCGTCAATTTTATCTTATATTTTACCAAAAATTTACATTATCTAAAGTCTTAGCACCATTTTTATTGGAGATCTTTTAAACATAAAAAATTTCAACATGCCTCATTTTTATTATAATTTTGTAGGTGCTATGGATGGTTTGAAATTTCCTAGTAAGTGTTTTAACTTGGATTTTTTAAACATTAAACCTTATTTTTATTGGAGATCTTTAAACTCTAATTTTTTTTTAGCATATCTCATTTTTATTACAATTTTGTTAGCCTCCAAATAAACAAGGTGTACTCTACAATCTATATCCTAGATTTTTTAAACACCAAAAATTAAAGTGACCAAAATTTACACACACTTGTCATTTTATATATATGAGAATTTTTATGGAGATGTCTCATTTTTATCCAATATTTTAAACACCAAAATTTTATTCCTCATTTTTATTCCAAATCCTTTAAACCTTGAAATTTAGGTTTCTTGTTTTTTAATATCTATCTCAAATACTCATATTGATTATAACTTGTTTAAAAAATGTCTTCCATAAAATGTGTCTCCTGACATTCTTAATGTTATTCTTAATCTTGTTCTATAATAATGTGCACTTTACAATGTAGTTTGGTTGATATGTGTCTCGGTTGGTAACAATGTAACAATGTGAACTTTACAATGTAGTTTGGTTGACATGTATTTCTTGACATTCTTTCGTTGATGATAACTGAGTAGTAACCTAGATAAATTAAAATGAAAAAATTAATATTGATGGAAAACAAGTTAACATTTAATATTAATGAAAATGAAAAAGAAGAAATTATATATAAAAGAAAAAAAAATGTCTAATATAAACATCCAAAGTCTATGTTAAGATAATTACACAATTTCATAAAAGAAAAGAAAAAAGGGGAAAAAAAATATATGGAATCATGGTGTTGTCAAATTCTGTTATATCAAAAGAAATGAGGTGCATTCTACATCTTATTATTGTAGAGATCTTAACATATGGAGTCATAGTGTTGTCTAATTATTGTATGAAAGGTTGGAGAGATCCTAATCAATTGTCTTTGGCACAATTAACAATTGTGGTTATATATATATATATATATAACCAAATCCATTAATATATATTCCAAATAGTATAGATCCATTTTAATTAGAGAACTTTGAAGTATAGATTTCTCATGAAGATGGATCCATGATACCAAGTATATATAATATTGTTTACAAGATATGTATTTTAAGTAGGATAGGATAGATCCATTTTAATTAGAGATATTTCAAGTATAGATATGGAGTTAAGATGGATCTAGATTAATTAACTAAAACGTCTCTCTTTCATAAAAATTATTGGAAGAATCATATTTCTAATATTCTTAAATAATTATTAGTGAAATTGTATTTTTTCAAGTAGATGAATTAAAAAACCACTAAACCCACCTTTAAATTAAATTTATCAATTGTTAAAATCACATTTTTTACAAAATAAAATAGCAATTTTGGAACAAATCACATTAGGAGAAAATTACCAAGGAAAATAAATAAATAAATGAGAAAGAGGGTTACAATTTATTAC
>SNQJ01S0002840.1:621225-640938 GCA_010110895.2 Picea sitchensis
GTCCTCTCTTTATGCCACATGAAATGCTCTGGGAAATTCCATTACAGAAGTGAATAGACAGAAGGTATCCATGGCCGCAGCGAAACGGAGAAGGTATGAGGATTTGATCAGTATTATGAGATACGTTTTATATTTGTTAATCAATAGTCTAACGTTTAAACTTGGCTTGACTTGAACGTTGTACAGGCTGTTGTCAATATGCGAGGGAGATCTTGAGATTAAAGGGTTTTATATATGCGAAAATCTATTCTATTTAGAATCTTGTACAGAGTATTATATATACTTGAAATATTTATAATTAAAATCTATTTGTGTTATTTGGAATATATCTCTGGTAAGTAGTGAAGCTACCATTAAAATAATTGATTAAGTGAGGCTACAATCTCTCCAATATTAATATGCAAAACTCAAGTCTAAGATGTAGAATGGTTTCCCTCATACAACAATTAGACAACATCATAACTCCATAAGTTAGGATCTCTACAATACTAAGAAGTAGAATGCACCTCATTTCTTCAGATAATTAGTAATGCAAACGATTTGTTTTTTCTTTACCAGTCAAATGGCTGGGCTGAGGGGGGTCCCTTGTCCCACAAACAAGGGGGTCTCATACATCAATTTGGCGTGTTGGCTTGGCCGTGACCTTAAAAATAGATTATTATTATTATTACTATATAGATAATAAAAAAATGATGTGTATAAGTAAATTTTTGGTAAAATATAATATAAAAATGATTGAAACTATGTAACTTTTTAAATTAAGTTTTTTATTCTTTTATATATAGTTTTTTTTAGTTTTTATTAATATCTAATGTTAATTTTTTTCCATTTTAAATTTATCAAGGTTACTATCTAACTACTATCAACCAAAGAATGTCACTAGACACATGTCAACCAAACTACATTGTAAAGTGCACATTGTTACTAGACAAAATACATGCCAATCAAACTACATTGTAAACTGCACAATGTTACCCGACAAGATTAAAAATGTTAGGAGACACATGTCAACCAAACTACTTTGGAAAGTGCACATTGTTACCCGACAAGATTGTGGATCTTGATATAGATATTAATAAATAAGAAACACCCTAGCAGTTCCATTAATGCATTCAAAAATTTAATTTTGACAACAAAATGAGTGGTTTCACCCATATTTATACAACGCCAATTTCAATGTTTAAAATATTTGGGATAAAAATGAGGCATAAAATTTAGGTGTTTAAAATATAAAATAAGACATGTGCATAAAATCTCAAATGAGTGAAAATTTTGGTGTTTAAAAGATCTCAAATAAAAATAACGCCTAAACTTCTATTGTTTAAAAAATCTAAGATATAGATTGCATAGTACACCTTGTTTCTTTCCACATGGACAAGATTGTAATAAAAATGAAGCATACTAAAAATTTTGGTGTTGAAAAGATCTTCAATAAAAACAAGGCTTAGACTTTAAATATTAAAAAACTATTCCAATGTTAGTTTTCACACTTTTAACCAAGAATGTTGTTTGGAAGAATTTGTAGTCGTATTTGAATTGAAAATTACCTTTGCACGTCAAATTCTATCCCTAGGAATTTTTATGTTTAAAAAATCCAAGTTAAAGATGAATTTATAATGTAACAAGATTCTGGAATGCATTTTTTAATAATAATAATAATAATAATAATAATCTATTTTTAAGGTAAATCTAATCCATACTAGGTTGTATAGTGCATTTCATTTCTCTCAGTATAACAAATAAATAAAGTTAATGAGGGCATGTTTGGTTGGTAAAATTGGCACATTGTTATTCCCCCCATCAACATTCCATTTTTTGAACTTGTGGGTTGTCTTTCCAATGGAATCAAGGGAGCTCGTGTAATCGAGGCCAAGGGAAATTCCTTAGTAAATTTGGTGGAGCAAACTCATGTGATTGGGCCCAAGTGTAACTCTAACATGCCTTTAGAGGATTGGATACCCCCACGAGAACCATGGTAGCCATAATGGGTTCACTAACAAGTATGAGTTGGGGGGGAAATAAAGGATGGCCCTTGGGGATGAAGGGATACTGAGCTCCTATGCCCATGAGAAGTGGGTCCTAATGCAGATATGAGGTCCTTGTCTTTCTAACCTTTGATATTTTATTCTCTGGGTTTCCTTGATGTGACAACCTCTCTAGTAATGATCTATTATGTGTGTGAGAGAGAGGATATACTAGGGTTGCTAGGTTGTTAGCAATTAAGGGTGGGAGGTGTTGGAATTCCTCTTATAGGTAGATTTTTCCAAAGGAATAGCTTTAATACCTACAAAAGGAGGGAGCATGGAATCCGTACATGGATGGACAAAGGTTGTTATATTCTCCATGTTGCATTGGTATGGCATAGACCAACCATTAATGGAATTTATGGAGATGGTAAACATAGGAAGGTTGTAGATATTATCCATTTAAAGTGGACTACCTATGGACATGATGAAGACTCATGTATGGGTTGTTCAAGCTTATCCCTAACGTCATCAGGCGGTGGGTGCATGATAAGTAGTTGTTGACTCTGTGGGAAGGGGTTTTGACTGATAATTGGTTGAGGTGGTGGTGGGGGTGCCTCCCTTGAGTATGGTGTGCCAAACTGCCTACTAATTTTGGGTATCATGGGGCATTTGTGAATGTAATTGTCCCATATTACATAGGGGTGGTTGTTGCATTATCAGGGTTTTGTGGCCAAATTTCCTTGTATAGCATTTTGGCTTCAATTTGAGTTATAGAGGGCGTGCCTCCTTGAATGGGGTTCTAATTTTTTTTGTTCTTGCATCCTTAGTCAGGTTGTTGGCTATTGTTTTGGTTGTGAATGGGGATGGGGGGTGTGACCCCGACCTAATAAGAAAATGTTGTTCTCTAAAAAAAATTGGTCGCCTATGTTTGTGGTGGGTGACTAAGATGTGGGTTAATGTAGAGTGAGTTTAATTTGGGGCATTCTCATTGCCACATTGGTGATGGAGGCCCTAGAGAGGGTGTGTAAAAATGTGCTAATGCATATAAGGCATGTGGTTCGTAGGGAAATGAAGATCCATCGGAGGTACGATGTCCATACAGGTTGGATGGTCCTAGTATGGAATGAGGTTTTTCATACATATAAGTGTCAATTTGTTGTTGCTTTAAGGGTGGAAAAGTATGTTGGACATATATGATTTGGCCATAAACACCATGTCTTAATGTGGTGGTCCTTGAGGGAAGTGAGGTGCATAAAGTATGTAGATATTCATACAAAAACAAATTGTGTACATTGGGTCAAGTTCGAGGGAGATGTCTATTGCGTTAGCCTTAGTTTAGTGGTTGGAGAATAGGGCCTCTTGTGTTATTTGTGGTAGTAGAGAATTGCCATGTACAAAGTAATTTGGCTGGTAAGGTTATGTGTTTTCATAACCACTGACAATGTCACCATGGGTGTACGTGTTGGTGATAAGGGTAGAAGTCGGTTGCTTCAATGTGGTCATGAGGAGTTCATTATCAGTTTCTTGGTGAGCATGAAGATGGAAATGGGTCAAAAATTTGATTGTTGGTGTTTTTAAATCCCAAAATTACATCGTGGGAAGTTAAATGTACCAATTTGTAGTGGATCCTATTACAGTCTATTGAAAAAGTTTGAGCCTAGTAGTGTCCTCTTTGAGGTTGATTGATCCACACCATAATTGGTATGTGGTTATGTGGGGTTAGGGTATTTATGGAATTTGCCCTCGAATTTTCTTAATTCATAAGTGAGCTTACGTGGCATGTCCACTCGATCGTCATTACGTGTAATGGGGTCATTTGTGAGTTCATTGAGGTCTAGTAAATTGAGGGAACCAAAAAATGGGTTATGGGTTGTTGGCTTGGAATCTATGGTTCTTAGTGGATTCTCCTCTCGGGGATGATGTCTCTATGGTGAAGGAGAGAGGGATCATTCTAAAAGGGTGTTGTTATCTATGTCGAAATAAATTTTGTTGCTAGAGGAAATGAGATCTTATGTAAAGGGGTTGTCTATGTTTTTGATGAGTCCTTCCAAATGTGTTAAGGTATCTAGATTTCATAAATCAACAATGAAAATGAAGCCCCTCTCTCATTTTTGTGGAGTCATCTTTAACACTCTTCATCAAGAGAGACCAAATTGTAAAACCAAAGTGTAGAGGTTCAACCCCTACAAGCTTACTAAAATATCTTAAACTACTAAAATACACACTATGAGAATGTGATTTGCTATAAAACTAGATAGGCTATAAAGAAACTATTACGTGTAAACAAATAAAAAGTTTTGATGATAAACATGCTCTCTACAAATAAAACACCTATAGGAAATTAAGGAAACAAATCCAAATAAAGAGGATCTTCCGAATGATCTTTCATCATACGTGGGGTCAAGTCTCGAGTAAAAATTGAATAGAGGCTAGATAATAAATTAAGATTTTGAACATATTTTAATATTAAATATAACTCTTAAACTTTTCAACATTTAAAATAGGGTAATCGCGAGGGAGTTGTCCCGCATTGGCTGTCAAAAGGCATTGACCCATTATGACGCACCACTCTTCGAGTGTCAATGGACCCATCAACATAATAATTTATATTTCAACAAAATAAAATTCTTAAAAATGAATGGTTATACAATAGAATTCTTAAAAATGAATGGTTATAAATGAAACTGACGAATATAATATTATTTATTTTCTTCTAACATGGCAGTTGAAATATCATCAATTTTGGTTACTTCAAAAATAATAAATTATTACACGTATCAATTTGAAGAAGTTATAAGTTTATAAATTTTTAAATATTATATTATATTATTTATTTATTTTATGTAAAAGAAGGGTTTCACGATTAAGGAAACTCGAAATTCTCTCTTAAAAGAAAATAAATAATATTATATTAAACAGTTTCAACCAATGGTTAGTATATGACATACCAATGCGACATGGAGGAATAACAACCTATGTCCATCCATGTATGGATTCCATGTTCCCTCCTTTGGCAAGTAATGAAGCTACACCTTTGGACAAATCACCCTAGAAAAGGATTTCGAACACCTCCCACCCTTAACTTCCAACAACCTCATTATATGTTCTCCCTCCTACACATTCATTATATGTTCTCCCTCCTACACATGGGGGATCATTACTAGAGATCTCATGGCATCGAGGGAAACCTAGAGAATAAAAGCATAAGGGTCAAAAACACGAGGACCTCATATCTACATTAGGACCCACTTCTCATTGACATAGGAGCTTAATTTCCCTTCATCCCCAAGGGCCATCCTTTGTTTTCCCTCCACTCGGACATGTCAATGAACCCATAATGGCTACCATGATACTCATGGGGGTACTCAATCCTTTAAATCCATATTCAAGTTACACTTGGGTCCAATCGCATGAGTATGCTCCAACAAATTTACTAAGGACTTTCCCTTGGCCTCAATTGCATGAGCTCCCTTAATTCCATTGGCAAGATGACCCACAAGTTCAAAAAATTGAATGTTGATGGGGGAAATAACAATGCCCCAATTTTACCAACCAAACATGCCTTCGTTAACTTTATTTATTTGTTACACCGAGAAAAACAAAATGCACTATACAACCTAGTATGGATGTGATGTGTAATGTAGCGTAATGATAATATATTTACTTCACCTTGTCCATGAAATTGAGACTTGTTTGTAATGTGTTGCTTCGTTGCCTCTTGAAGTAACGTATAAAGAAGATTTGGGTTGGTTGAACAATGGATTAAAAATCCAATGCAGACAAGAATCAAGACTGAAGATTTACATATCTTTACACAACTTTTGGGGTTGGTGGCAAGAAGAGGAGGAGAGACTGAACATGTTTCTCCTTTATTGGCAACGTCCTTGTTGTGTTGTGGTGGACTGTTCATGGCCGATTGCATGCAAATTTATTGGCAACACACGGCATGTTGTTATGGATGACGAGTCTTGCTTTATAGAACTTACAGCCAGAATACCGACAGACAGGTTAGTGTTGGATTACAGTGAAGTTTTTTATCAAAACGGTTGGGTTTGGAGAGACCCACCATCATGCATCTTGCGAAGAATGTGTTTTATTAATGTCTCCTCTTTCCCTATTTTATTAATGTCTAGAATGCAGTGTTTTCCACTTTAATTTATAGAGTTTACCACCCACTCACCATTATATGTGACACATGTCAACTAAACTAGGTTGCTAAGGGCATCTTGTTTAATCGTTATTAATGTCTACAATGCAATTTTTCCCATTTTAATTTATTGGGTTTACCACCCATTCACCATTATATGTGACTCATGTCAACTAAACTATGTTGTTGAGTGTATCTTGTTTTTCTAAATGCATCAAGATTCTAGAATGCATTTTTTAAACAAGTTTAAATCCATCTTCACTCCTAATCTACTAAGTACGAAGTGGGATAAAAGAATAAATCTTAAAAAGTAGCTTAAATAAGAATGTAAAAGTCGTTTTATAAACTATATTAAAACAACTTAACCCATGATCTCTTAAGCACCAAGAGAAACAAGAGGGATCAAGAAGAAACTCGAGCACAAGCCTCTCAATACTTAAAAAATAAAGGTTAAGATGGATCTACCACAAACCTCTAAATGCTTAAGAAATTCAAGGTTAACATGCATCTATCCATGTTTATTTTTTTGTTATTAGTATTACTACATTTCCTTGTAAGATGCCCTTTATACAATAGTATTAGATGTGCCTATAGAGATATCTGCAAATTACAATTTTGTAAATAAAATCCTAAATCGATACAACCAAACTAAGCTCAAAGACTTTATTGTGAATCCAAACGTGTATCTAAACAAGTGTGTAAATAAGTAACTTTGGGATTTTAATTTCCTAGTTTTCTTTGTTCACTCTCTCTTCTAGAGACCAAGGCAGTGTAATGGACATTAAAAGACATCATCATTATCACATTTTTTATTATAACCATTTTTTGTTTTTATTCTTCTCGTTGTTATCTTATGGACCTCATTTTTTCTTTAATTTTAATATATTAGCATTATGTTACATTACACATCTCATCCATACTAGGTTGTATAGTGCATTTCATTTCTCTCGGTAGAACAAATAAATAAAGTTAATGAGGGCATGTTTGGTTGGTAAAATTGGCACATTGTTATTTCCCCCATCTGAATAAATCTGAGGATCTTGGGGCTGCCCAACATGCCTATCAAATGACCTCTTGTTGGGCACTAAGTTCTAGGTACTTTCAAACTCTTTTCTCACTATTTTTAGGACAATTTTCTCGTTGTCCAAAATAGCCAACAAATATGAACTTTACCCACTCTGAAATCTTCCCTTAACCTTTGATTTGATGCTCTTTAGTGCCTCCTATTATAAGTTTCAATGATGTATAGTTTTGTTGTATAAGTTATCCTTCTTTAACATGCATTAAACATCAAATACACCTATAGAATCTTTAACAACTACAAGTTGAAAATACTAAGCAACCATGACAAATGTACACAAGTGTTTTTTGTCAACATGACCCTGGAAAAACCCCCATGGGGAAAACTAGTAAGAGAGATAGATATATTATGGAGCCTTCAAGAAAAATCTACAATCAAAGAAATGAAAAAATGGAAGCTGATATATAAGAAAATCTTCTCAAGCTTGCTATGGAGTCCCCTCTTTCTTTTTGCCTACTAGAGTAGACTTGTGCCCTTATAAACGCTTTACCTAACTGAAAGTAGTGAAGCGCCCTCCTTGAATCTCTTTCCTGCTAGATGTAAACTTGCGCCCATTTTTCCACAAATGCGCACCCTCTCCCAAGAAAACTCTCTCCAAGTAAATGTTCCCTCAAGACACAAATGTTCCCACATACAAGTGTGCCCTCTCCCTTTCTAGTTGTTCCCTCACTCCTTGAGTGTGCCCTCCTACTATCTCACGCTCCAGGTAATACGAAACCACTAGGTCATGCGCCCTAGCCTCTCACCAAAGCGCCTCTTCAAGCTCAAGCCTCCTCAACAATGGTGCACCCTTGTTCTTCCTCTTCTCCAATTTCTCTTCTCCTCTCTTTCTCTTTCACTCTAACTCCAAGTGAATGAATGAATCTTACTTTTCCCTCCTTTGCCTTATTTATCCTAATCCTTAAGGCTAACCTAGAAACCAAGGGCTCATATTAGATCTAAGCCTTTCTCTAAGATGAATGGATAATATTAGATGTCATAAACTTACTCAAGTTTCATTAGTTTGAATTTATGTTCATTAATTCACATTTAACTCAAATTAATATCACTTTATGACTTAAGTGAATAAAATAAAAGAATGAGGGTAATACTCTCCCCCTTTATGTTTAGAGACTCACAAACACAAGGGGATGACTTTCCTTGGCACCCAAATATCAACACTCCCTCTTACAAAGGAAAGTGTCACTCACCCCTCCAAACTTCTCTCCGAAGTGGAAATCCTTGCCCCTGGGCAAGCCCTCTGTGCATAAATATGAAACTTTCTCATCAAAAGTGGCCTCTAACTCTTATTTTCTCATCACCATAGCCAAGTGGGACCGAAACCTATCTGATGCCCTACTCTGTCTCATCAACCTCTGAGGCTTTCCATCATATTCCTTTTCCTCCTTCAGGATTTCCTTAAACCATCTCGGTTTCCTCTTCCCTGAAGTAACCTCTGACTGAGTAGCCTCCTCATGCCTATGAGTGTCATGCACATATCTCTAATCAGTAGTCTATGAGCCTACAACACCTGCACCAACTATCTATATACTTGGAAACTATGACTTTGAACCTGTCCTAGGTGGACCAGTCACCCTTGAACTCAGTGTACTAGAGACGAAGCATCACTCTATAACTGTGGGACCTCCTCAACTCTGTCTCTCAACTCAAGTGACCTCTTGAAGGATATATCCTCCTTGAATCTGAAATCTCTCCTCACTACCACTCTCTTTAGTGTTGGAATGTAGATCATGTAATCCTTTGAGACCTCTGAGTATCCAACTAGAATCCCTCTCTCTGTAGTGGGATCTAGATTTTTCCTCTTCTTAGAGGAAACATGAGAGAATGTAGAGCACCCAAATATGCGTAGGTGATCAACATCATGCCTACTCTCATTGAAGGCCTCCTCGAGAGTCTTCCTCCACAAATCTCTATGGGGACTCTAGTTCTACAGATAAACTATAGTACTGCAAGCCTCTTCCCACAAGTAGAATGGCAGTTCATTATCATGCAACATACTCCTCGTTGCACCCACTATGTCCCTGCTCTTCCTCTTTGCAACCCCATTCTGCTTAGGGTTGTAAGGAATGATCATCTTCCTTCTGATACCCTGCTCATTGCAAAACTCTACATACTTCGTGGAGGTATACTCACCTCCATTATCTGACTGGAAGACCTTGATATTTCTTCTTTTTTGGTTCTCCATAAGAGCTTTGAACTCTTGGAACATCTTGAAGACCTAACTCTTGGTCTTCAGGAAAACTATCGAGCTCTTCCTAAAGTGGTCATCAATGAAAGTAACATAATACTCTCGACCACCTAGGAAAACACATGACATGGGACCACACAAATCTGTGTGTAGCAATTCTAGTACCCCAACTAATCTACTTGCACTATTGGGGAAAATAGTTCTGGTGTACTTCCCAAGAGAACATGCTCTGCACACCTCTTGATGCTCAACGCTAAATTGTTCCATCTGTGTCACAATCTCTCTCAACGATCGAGTCAGATATCCATGATGTTGGTGAGCCATCCTACAATGCTACAACTCACACAAATGATTGTTTTTGCTACTCATCAAAGCATACAAGGGCTAGAAAATCAATCTATAAAGGTTCCCCTCTCTCATCCCAATCACTCTTCCAAAAGTGACACTAGACCCCTTAGGGTGAATCAGGACCTTTGTCCCTTTGAAGGACACCTCAAGCCCCCTATCCTTGATGGGGGAAACTGAAATAATATTATTCTTCAACCCAGAGACATACAATACATCCATGAACACCAAGGGTAACATACACTCCCTCTGAAATGATATTATGCCACGCTCGACGGCCCTGACAATGGTGTCGTCTCCAAGCATTATCTCCAACCTGATATCTGGATCTCTGAGATCAGTGAAGTTCTCTATCATACCTGACATGTGACTTGATTCTCCATTGGTAATATACGAGACATTGGATGGTGTCTCAATTGTTGAACAACAAACTATCAAGAAGCACTCCCGCTCAAACTGGATGGAAAACTCCTCCTCTTCTATTGTCCTTGCAGTACCACCCAAATTCTTCTTCTTCTTCTTCTTCTTCTTCTTGGGACATTGTCCAACATATTTCCCCAACTAGTTACAAGCAAAGCATCTCACTTTTCTCATATATGTATGTTGCTCATCATGTCTCAATTGTTTTTGTTTGGCCCCACCTTTGGGCCACTGCTTGGTCTTCTTCTTTCCCTTAGCCATAAGAGAAAGATCACCCTAATCACCATCCCCACCCTGCTACTGACTATAAGATCGAGAGCCAACTATAAGCTCCTCCTCCACAAAGTCATCCTAGATCCTCTCCCAACTGGGCATATGCTCTCTAGCCACGATGCCTCGCACAAAACTCTCCCAAGGTTTGGAAAATCCATTTAAGGTTGTCCTCGCCAACTCTGAGGGATCAACTATCTCATTGAATGTTTCCAACTCATCATGAATTTGAGAAAATATCATAAGGATTGAGGTAACTATATCTTTCTTCATAATCTTGGTGCCCCTTAGCTTCTCCTAAAGCACCATCTTCTGATTCTAGTTAGGACTGTGGAAAAGACCGCATAATGACTGCCACATCTAAAATGCAAACTCTTTACTAGAAACATGAGGTACAACCCACATCAAGGATAGTCCTCATGGCCCTAATGTTCCTCATTTGGAACTCAGCCATGAGCACTGCGTCTGTAGGAGGTACTACGGGATTCTCCACAATGTCCCATAGCTCTCCCTCCTCTAGAATCAAGACTATGATGTATGATTAAAAAATTAGTGTGTATAGAGATTAGTAATGCAAAATATGTGTCTTTATCATTTATATAGAGATTAAAAGATTGATGTGTATGAGTAAAAAAGATAATTTTAACAATTGATAAATGTAATTTAAAGGTGGATTTAGGGGTTTTGAAACCGTTCATACTTGAAAGATCTCTAATTAAAATGGATCTATCCTACTTAGAATCGTAGTATTATATATACTTGGTATCATTGGTCCATCTTCACTCTATATCTATACTTGAAATATCTATAATTAAAATCGATCTATGCTACTTGGAATATATATCTTGTAAGTAGTGTTATATATATATATATATAAAGACAATTTCTTAAGTGACTTAGAATATATATCTTGTAAGTAGTGTTATATATATAAATATATATATTAAGGCAATTGATTAAGTCATGCTACAATCTCTCCAATACTAATATGCAAAATGCGAGTCTAAAATGCATAATGGTTTCCCTCATACAACAATTAGACAACCCCATGACTCCATACCTTATGATATCTACAATACTAATATGTATAATGCACCTCATTTCTTCACATATAATGATTCTAGAACACCATGATTCCAATTTCCATATGGTTTTTTTTTTTCCCTTTTTTTTAATAATTTCCTTAATTAGTAATGCAAAGGATTTGTCTTTTATCATTTATATATATATTAAAAAATTGATGTGTATGAGTGAATGTTTGGTAAAATATAAGATAAAAATGATGAAACCATGTAAATTTTTAAGGTAGACTTTGATTGTTTAAATTAAGCTTCTTATTCTTTTATATATAGCTTTTTCTTTTTAGTTGTTATTAATATTTAATGTTAATTTTTTCCTTTTTAATTTATAGTGGTTACTACCCAGCTACCATCAATCAAATAATTTCAAGAGACATATGTCAACCAAACTACCATCAACAAAAGAATTCCACGAGACATGTGTCAACCAAACTACATTGTAAAGTGCATATTGTTACCCCACAAGACACATGTTAATTGAACTACATTGGAAAGTGACAAGATAATTATGGATCTTGAGATAGATATTAATAAATAAGAAGCACTCTAGGGGTTTTTGACAACGTTGAATCCATTAATGCATTGAAAAATTCAATTTTTACAACAAAAATGGGTGATTTCACCTAGATTTATATTGTCGGTGAAAAATGCCAAAACGTAGAATGGTTAAACAATGCCAATTTCAATGTTGAAAAGATTTGGGATAAAAATGAGGCATAAATTTTGGTGTTTAAAATTTAAAATGAGACATGTGCATATGTGTGAAAATTTTGGTGTTTAAAAGATCTCACATAAAAATAACTCTTGAACTTTAAGTGTTTAAAAAATCTAGAATATAGATTGCATAGTGCACCTTGTTTCTTTCGAAATGGACAAGATTGTAATAAAAATGAAGCATGCTAAAAAAATTGGTGTTAAAAATATCTCCAATAAAAACAAGGCTTAAACTTTAGATGTTAAAAAAATCCAAGTTAAAACACCGACCAGGATTGGAATTTCAAAATTAAATGGCCCATCAAATTTCACAGTTTTGACTACTTCAATGTCAGTTTTCACACTTTTAACCTAGAATATTGAAGGTTTGGAAGAATTTGTAGTTGTATTTGACCTGAAAATTACCCACGCTTGAAATTCCATCCCTGGAATAGACAAGATTCTAATAAAAATGAGTTATGTTAGAAAAAAAAATATGTTTAAAAGATCTCCAAAAAAAATAGTGCTCATAATTTTTATGTCTAAAAAATCCAAGTTAAAGATGAATTTATATTCTTTTTTTTCCCTTTTATATAGGCCTCTTCTTTCCTTAGTTTGTTTTCCACTTTAATTTATCGAGTTTACCACCCACTCACCATTATATGTGACACATGTCAACTAAACTATGTTGTTAAGTGCATAATGGTTAAGAACATGTGTTTCCTCCTAAGAGGTCACATGTTCAAATCTAGAGGGGGGTAGGGTATGTATACCTCTGTAGACTTTACCAGTAAAATCGCTAGGCGAGGGGGTCTCATACACAAATTTGATGTCTGGCTTAGCAGTGACCTTAAAAATAGATTATTATTATTATTATTATTATTATTAATGTCTACAATGCAATTTTTCCCATTTTAATTTATTGGGTTTACCACCCACTCACCATTATATGTGACTCATGTCAACTAAACTATGTTGTTGAGTGTATCTTGTTTTTCTAAATGCAACAAGATTCTAGAATGCTTTTTTTAAACAAGTTTAAATCCATCTCCTCTCCTAATCTACTAAGTACGGAGTGGGATCAAAGAAGAAATCTTATAAAGTAGATTAAATAAGAATGTAAAAGTCTTTTAATAAACTAGCTTAAACCTACTTAACCCATGCTCTCTTAAGCACCAAGAGAAACAAGAGGTATCAAGAAGAAACTTGAGCACAAGCCTTTCAATACTTAAAAAATCAACGTTAAGATGGATCTACCACAAACCTCTAAATGCTTAAAAAATTCAAGGTTAGCATGCATTTATACATGTTTATTTTTTTGTTATTAGTATTACTACATTTCCTTGTAAGATGCCCTTTATACAATAGTATTAGATGTGCCTATAGAGATATATGCAAATTATAATTTTTTTAATAAAATCCTAAATCAATACAACCAAACTAAGCTCAAAGACTTTATTGTTAATCTAAATTTGTATCTAAACACAAGTGTAAATAAGTAACTTCGGGATTTTAATTTCCTAGTTTTCTTTGTTCACTCTCTCTTCTAGAGACCAAGGCAATGTAATGGACATTAAAAGACATCATCATTATCACTTTTTTTATTATAACCATTTTTTATTTTTATTCTTCTTATTATTATCTTATGGACCTCAATTTTTCTTTAATTTTAATATATTAGCATTACGTTACATTACACATCTCATCCATACTAGGTTGTATAGTGCATTTCATTTCTCTTGGTAGAACAAATAAATAAAGTTAATGAGGGCATGTTTCATTGGTAAAATTAGCACATCGTTATTTCCCCCATCTGAAGAAATTTGAGGATCATGGGGCTGCCCAACAGGCCTGTCAAATTACCTTTTGTTGGGCACTAAGTTCTAGGTACTTTCAAACTCTTTTCTCACTATTTTTAGGACAGTTTTCTCGCTTTCCAAAACAGCCAACAAATATGAACTTTACCCACTCTGAAATCTTTCCTTAACCTTTGATTTGATGCTCTTTAGTGCCTCTTGTTATAATTTTTAATGATGGATAGTTTGTTGTACAAGTTATCCTTCTTTAACATGCATTAAACATCAAATACACCTCTATAATCTTTAACAATTACAAGTTGGAAATACTAAGAAACCATGACAAATGTTGTACACAAGTGCTTTTGGTCAACATGACCCTGGAAAAATCCCCATGGGGAAAACTAGTAAGAGAGATAGATATCTTATGGAGTCTTCAAGCAAAATCTACAATCAAAGAAATGAAACAATGGGACCTGATACATAAGCAACTCTTCTCAAGCTTTCTATGGAGTCTCCTCTTTCTTTTTTCCTGCTAGAGTAGAATTGTGCCCCTCTATATGCTTTACCTAACTGAAAGTAGTGAAGCTCCCTCCTTGAATCCCTTTCCTGCTAGATGTAAACTTGCACCCATTTTTACACAAAGGTGCACCCTCTCCCAAGCAAACCCTCTCCAAGTAAATGCGCCCTCAAGACACAAATGTGCCATCTCCCTTTCTAGTTGTGCCCTCACTCCTTGAGTGTGCCCTCCTACTAGCTCACACTCTAGGTAAGACGAAAACACTAGCTCATGCGCCCTAGCCTCTCACCAAAGCGTCTCCTCAACAATGGTGTGCCCACGTTCTTCCTCTTCTCCAATTTCTCTTCTCCTCTCTTTCTCATTCACTCTAACTCCAAGTAAATGAATGAATCTCAATTTTCCCTCCTTTGCCTCCTTTAGCCTAATCCTTAAGTATAACCTCGAAACCAAGGGCTCAAATTAGATCTAAGCCATTCTCCAAGATGAGTGGATGATATTAGATCTCATAAACTCACTCAAGTTTCCATAGTTTCACTTTATGTTCATTAATTCATATTTAAGTGAAATTAATGTCACTTTATGACTTAAGTGAATGAACTCAATTTAGACTTAAGTGAATAAATTCAAAGTGAAATTATAATATAAAGTACAAGCATGAGGGTAATACTCTCCCCCTTTGTGTTTAGAGACTCACAAACACAAGGGGACCACTTTCCTTGGTACCCAAATCTCAACATTCCCTCTTACCGAGGAAAGTGTCACTCACCCCTCCAAACTTCTCCCTGAGGTGGACATCCTTGCTCCTTGGCAAGGCCTCAGTGAGTAAATATGTAACCTGCTCATAAAAATTGTCCTCTAACTCTTATTTGCTCGTCACCATATCCAACTGGGACCGAAACCTATCTAGCACTCTGTTCTTTGTCATCAACCTATGAAGCTCTCCAACATAATCCTTTGTCTCCTTCATGATCTCCTGAAACCATTTCGGTTTCATCTTCCTTGTAGTAACCTCTAGCTAAGTAGTCTCCTCATGCCTCTGTGTCTCATGCACAAATATCTGATCAATATTATGCGATGCTAAAGCACATGCACCAAATATATGTATACTTGGAAACTATGACTCTTAACCTATCCCGGCTGGACCAATCAACCCTGAACTCGGTGTACTCGATGCTTGAGTTTGTGTCCCCTATGAAGCATCACTCTATAATTGTGGGACCTCCTCAACTTTGTCTCTCGACTCAAGTAACCTCCTGAAGGATCTATCCTCCTTGAATTTGACATCTCTTCTCACCACCACTCTCCTTAGTGTTGGAATGTATATCATGTAGGCCTTTGAGACCTCTGAGTATCCAACTAGAATCCCTCTCTCCGCAGTGAGATTCAGATTTGTCCTCTTCTCGGAGGAAACATGAGAGAATGTAGAGAACCCAAATATTCACAGGTTCTCAACATCATGACTACTCTTGTTGAAGGCCTCCTCAAGAGTCTTCCTCCACACAACTCTATGGGGACTCTTGTTCTATTGATAAACTGTAGTGTTGCAAGCCTCTTCCCACAAGTAGAATGGCAGTGCTTGATAATGCAACATAGTCTTCATTGCACTCACTATGGCCCTGCTCTTCCTCTCTACAACCCCATTCTATTGAGGGTTGTAAGGAACGATCAACTTCCTTCTAATACCATGCTCAGTACAGAACTCTGCAAATTTCATGGAGGTATACTCACCTCCATTATCTGACCGAAAGACCTTGATATTTCTTCATGTTTGGTTCTCCACAAGAGACTTGAACTCTTGAAACCTCTTGAAGACCTAACTCTTGGTCTTTAGGAAAAATATTCAGGTCTTCCTGGAATGGTCATCAATGAAAGTAACATAATACTCTCGACCACCCAATGAAACACATGACATGGACCCACAGACATCTATTTTTATCAAGTTTAGTACCCCATTTGATCTACTGTCACTGCTCGGAAAGATAGTCCTGGTGTACTTCCCAAGAGCACACCCTTTGCACACCTCTTGATGCTCAATGCTAGACTGTGGAATCCTAGTCACAATCTCTCTCGGCAATCTCAGAGCTCCATGATGTTGGTGAGCCATCCTACGATGCTACAACTCACACAACTAACTATTTTTTCTACTCATCAAAGCATACAAGGGCTGGAAAAGAAATCTATAAAGGTTCCCCACTCTAACCCCAATCAATCTGCCAGAAGTGAGACTGGACCCCTTAGGGTGAATGAGGACTTCGTCCCTCGGAACGACACCTCAAGTCCCTTATCTTGGATGGAGGAAACTGAAATAAGATTATTCTTCAACCCCAAGACATACAATAAATCCATGAACACCAAGGGTGACATACAATCCCTCTGAAATGATATTGTGCCATGCTCGACTTCCCTCACAATGGTGTCGTCTGCAAGCATTATCTCCAACCTGATATATGGATCTTTGACATCAGTGAATTTCTATCTCACACCTGACTTGTGACTCGATGCTCCATTGTCAATATATGAGACGTTGGATGGTGTCTCAATTGTCGAACAACAAACTATCAAGGAGCACTTCCTCTCAAACTAGACGAAAAACTCCTTCTCCTCTGTTGTCGTTGTAGTACCACCCAAATTCTTGTTGTTTTTGTTGTTGGGACGTTGTCCAGCATAGTGCCCCAAATTGTTACAAGAAAAACATCTCACTTTTCTCATATCCATCTGTTCCTCATATTGTCTCGATTGTTGTTGCTTGGCCCCACCTTTGGGCCACCGCTTTGTCTTCTTCTTTCCCTTAGCCATAAGAGAAATATCACCCTAATCACCATCCCCACCCTGAATATAAGATCCAAATCCAACTCTAATATCCTCCTACACAAATTCATCCTAGATCCTCTCCCAACTGGGCATATACTCTCTAGCCACAATGCCTCGCAGAAAACTCTCCTAAGGTTTGGAAAATCCATTTAAGGTTGTCCTCGCCAACTCTGAGGGATCAACTATCTCGTTGATTGTTGCCAACTCATCACAAATTTGAGAAAATTCATAAGGACTGATGTAACTATATCTTTCTTCTTCATCTTGGTGCCCCTTAGCTTCTCCTAGGGCACCATCTTATGATTCTAGTTAGGACTCTAGTAAAGAGCGCATAATGGCTTCCACATATGAAATGCAAACTATTTACCAGAAACGTGAGGTACAACATGGTCCTTTACCGCATCAAGGATAGTTCTCTTCGCCCTGATGTTCCTCATTCAGAACTCAACCATGAGCACTGCCTCTGTAGGAGGTACTATAGGATTCTCCACAATGTCAAATAGTTGTCCCTCCTCTGGAATCAAGACTATTCTGGCCTTCCACAGGAACCAATTTATTTCCCCCACAAGCCTATCCTCTACCCTCAAACCTGCTGTTGAGACCCGAAATTGACATCCCCATTACCCTATTATACTCTTCATCTATACCTTTTTGGCTTACCTAAAGCTTGGGTGAATGACAAGAATGCTACCATTAGCCAGTGATAAGGTCATAAGGTAAAGTATGGTTAATTCATGCATTTTGTGGTTTATTCAGTTAAGGAATTAAATATTTCATGTACTAATGCTTCAATTTGCCATGTATAATCTTTGACCTCTAGATATATAGCCTTCCTGTACCAGCTCAGTTATCCGATACTTGTGCACCAAGACTGCCACTGTCTGAATCCGGTACCAAATGCATCCAATACTAAAATCTCATATGTTGTAATTTGGTACCAACGACTGTGGACTTTCGTGATCCGGTACCACCATTTGTGCACTGTTGTGATCCAGTACCATCTACCTATCACGATTCGATACCAAAAATAGAGAACCGAATGTACCAAGTTTAGCTCCAGATCGCCCAAGACAATTGGTGGATGTTTATTTGCTTTATCAAGGATATGCTAGAATAGTTTGTTGATTGCCTCATCCTCTTGCACTTCGTGTCATGAGGATGAAGCTAAAATATGTAACCGAATAATTAAATTTAAACATTTGGCTGATTTGCAAATCATTTCACCTCCTTGTGTTTCACGACTAAGACTATTAAATAGTCATGGCAAGGATGGTGGAAAAGGAGAGTTAGCATATTACCAACATGTGAAGTAGCGTGTGATATTGCAGAATATATTCTTAGTGAAGACTAATAGAAGAACATCATTTATCTCCATGTCTTGATTGTCTATGATTGAATATGAGTTGAGTTGTTAACAAAAGTTTGATGTTATGTTTTGAGATTTGAGTCAGAGTAATGTGTGGGTTGAAGACAAGTTTACTGTAGACTTCGGTAGCTGACCTGTTGAAGCGGCAAGGGCCCACCGCCCAACAAAGGTTAGCATCTTTGTAGATTAGTATTAGCATTTTTTTTTCAGTAGTGTAAATGTTAAATTAGCTTAAGCTTTAACTCTGTTAGATGATAACAGTACAACTTAGACTGTGATTTCCATTATATAATTGTTTAAAGATCTTTACTTGCTCTATTTTTGCATATGCTCTATTTTTATGAATTTGGTTTTTAGACATGAATGTTGGCAGAAGTGGTCAAACATATTTGAAGAAGAACTATTGAAGTCCACAACAACACATTGTGAACAACAACATACTCAGTATATTAACTATTGAACTACCCATGCTATGTCTTGATGATTGATGTGTGATTTCCCTTTCAGAAGTGTGGATTGCATAGTTAGTTTTCTGGGTCAGATAGCAGAGTTGATCTATCAAACCAACTTCATCTCATACTTGCATGTGCCATAATGGAGTAGATAGCCTCTCTGTGAAAGACAACCAAAGTGCATTGCAGTTTGCTATTTTAATTTGTTTCCAGCATGCATAATCCAGTTTAATTCTATACTCGTGACATTAGAAATTACCTTTCTTACTTGTGTCTTGTAAATCTGTTGATTACGAATCTTGGATTGATAATTAATGAGTGCATTATACTAAACATATAAGAAGCACAACATTTTGGCGTCGTTGTCGGGGAGTTGCAAACGTTTTTTTATCTTAGATTATTTGTATAAAAAAAATTAAGGTTGCTTGAGGGAGGAGGATAAAACGTTTAAGATGTGAGTGAATATCCACACGGCCACTAGAGTGGGGTTCTCCGAAGCTAGGTTGCCTTCTTACCTTCTAGATAGAATTAGGAATTCAATTCAGTTAAAGAATCAAATTTCCATTTTATGCATAGAT
>SNQJ01S0002840.1:651308-667772 GCA_010110895.2 Picea sitchensis
TTATGAATTTGGTTTTTAGACATGAATGTTGGCAGCAGTGGTCAGACATATTTGAAGGAGAACTAGTGAAGTCCACAACAACACATTGTGAACCACAACATACTCAGTATATTGACTATTGAACTACCCATGCTATGTCTTGACGATTGATGTGTTATTTCCCTTTCAGAAGTGTGGATTGCATAGTTAGTTTTCTGGGTCAGATAGCAGAGTTGATCTATCAAACCAACTCCATATCATACTTGCATGTGCCATAATGGAGTAGATAGCCTCTCTGTGAAAGACAATCAAAGTGCATTGCAATTTTCTATTTTAATTTGTTTCCAGCATGCATAATCTAGTTTAATTCTATACTTGTGACATTAGAAATTACCTTTCTTACTGGTGTCTTGTAACTCTATTGATTACAAATCCCGAATTGATAATTAATGAGTGCATTATACTAAACATATAAGCAGCACAACACTTGCCACCAACATGGTTATCATTAGATGCTAAAACTGATACACTCTAACCAAGTAAAAATGAGAAACATTGAGCAACACAACAAATCCTCCAACACATAAAACTCAAGTGTGAAAAAAAGAAGCTTCCACGCAAGTGAGAAATCTTCCAACAATTTTCTCCAAAAAATCAGCCACTTGTTTTTCCCTCAATCTTTGATACCATGAAGAAATTTGAGGATCCCAGGGCTTCCCAACATGCCTATCAAATGACCTCTTGTTGGGAACTAAGTTCTAGGTACTTACAAACTTTTTTCTCACTGTTTTTAGTACAGTTTTTTCCCTATCCAAAACAACAAACAAGCATAAAATTTTCCCACTCTGAAACTTTCCCTTAAACTTTGATTTGATTCTCTTTACTACCTCTTGTTATAAGGTTTAATGATGGATAGTTTTTTTTCCAAGTTGGCCTTATTTAACATGCATTAAACATCAAATACACCTCTAGAATATTAAACAACTACATGCTGAAAATACTAAGCAACCATGACAAATGTACACAAGTGTTTTTGGTCAACATGACCCTGGAAAAACTCCCATGGGGAAAACTAGTAAGAGAGATAGATATATTATGGAGTCTTCAAGCAAAAGATACAATAAAAGAAATGAAACAATGGAACCTGATACATAAGAAACTCTTCTCAAGCTTGCGATGGAGTCCCCTCTTTCTTTGTGCCTGCTAGAATAGACTTGTGCCCCTCTAGATGCTTTTCCTAACTGAAAGTAGTGAAACACCCTCCTTGAAGCCCTTTCCTGCTAGATTTAAAATTGCACCCCTTTTTCCAAAATGGTGCGCCCTCAAGACACAAATGCACACACATACCAGTGTCCCCTCTCCCTTGTTAGTTGTTCCCTCATTCCTTGAGTGTGCCCTCCTACTAGCTCACGCTCCAGGTAAGAAGACACCACTAGCTCATGCGACATAGCCTCTCACCAAAGCACCTCCTCAAGCTCAAGCCTCCTCAACAATGGTGCACCCTTGTTCTTCCTCTTCTCCAAGTTCTCTTCTCCTCTCTTCCTCTTTCACTCTTACTCCAAGTGAATGAATGAATCTCACTTTTCCCTCTGTTCCCTCCTTTAGCCTAATCCTTAAGGATAACCTAGAAACCAAGGGCTCAAATTAGATCTAATCTTTTCTCCAAGATGAGTGGATGAGATTAGATCTCATAAACTCACTTAAGTTCCACGTTATGTTCATTAATTAACATTTAAGTGAAATCAATGTCACTTTATGACTTAAGTGAATAAAGTCACTTTAGACTTAAGTTAATAAAATCAAAGTGAAATTATAATATAAAGTACAATCATGAGGGTAATACTCCCCCCCTTTGTGTTTAGAGCCTCACAAACACAAGGGGACCACTTTCCTTGGTACCCAAATCTCAACAATCAACATTCCATTTTTTGAACTTGTGGGTCGTCTTGCCAATGGAATCAAGGGAGCTCATGCACTTGGGGCCAAGGGAAAGTCTTTAGTAAATTTGGTGGAGCAGACTCTTGCAATTAGGAAAAAGTGTAACTCCAAGATGACTTTAGAGGATTGGATACCCCCACGAGAATCATGGTAGCCATAATGGGTTCACCAACATGGCCGAGTAGGGGGGAAACAAAGGATGGCCCTTGGGGATGAAGGGATATTGAGCTCCTATGTCCATGAGAAGTGTATCCTAATGCAGATATGAGGTCCTTGTCTTTCTAACCTTTGAGATATTATTCTCTAGGTTTCCTTCATGCGACAACCTCTCTAGTAATGATCCCTTGTGTGTGAGAGAGAGAGGATATACTGGGGTTGCTAGGTTGTTAACAATTAAGGGTGGGAGGCATTGGAACACCTCTTATATGTGGATTTTTCCACATGAGTGGCTTCAATACCTACAAAATGAGGGAGCATGGAATTCGTACATGGATGGAAAAATGTTGTTATATTCTCCATGTCTCATTGGTATGGTATAGACTAGCCATTAATGGAATTGATGGAGATGGTGAACATAGGAAGGTTTTAGATATTAGACATTAAAAGTGGAATACCTATGGACATGATGAAGACATCATGCATGGGTTGGTAAAGCTTCTCCCTATCGTCATCAGGGGGTAGGTGCATGATAAGCATTTGTTGACTCTATGGGAAGGGGTTTTGACTGAAAGTTAGTTAAGGTGGTGGAGGGGGTGCCTCACTTAAGTACGGTGTGCCAAACCGCCTACTAATTTTTGGCATCATTGGTAATTGGTGAATGTAATGGTTGCATGTTACATGGGAGTGGTTGTTCCATTGTCGGGGTTTTCTGGCCCAATTTCCTTGTTTAGATTTTTGGTTTCGGTTTGGGTTATAGAGTATGTGCCTCCTTGAATGGGGTTCTAAGTGTTGTTGTTATTGCATCCTTGTTCGGGTTGTTTCCTAGTGTTTTGGTTGTGAATGGGGCTGGGGGATGTGACCCCGACCTAATAAGAAAATGGTGCTCTCTTAAGAAAAATTGGTCGCTTATGTTTGTGGTGGGTGACTAAGATGTGGGTTAATGTAGAGTAAGTTTAAGTTAGGGCATGCCCATTGCCACATTGGTGATGGAGGGCCTAGAGAGGTTGTGTAACAAGGTGGTAATGCATATAAGGCATGTGGTTCGTAGGGAAATGAAGGTCCATATGAGGTATGATGTCCATACAGGTTGGATGGTTTGAGTAAGGGATGAGGTTTGTCATACATATATGTGTCGATATGTTGTTGATTTAAGGGTGGAAAAGTATGTTGGACATATCTGATTAGGCCATCAACACCATCTCTTAATGTGGTGGTCAATGAGGGAAGTGAGGTGCATCAAGTATGTAGATATTCATACAAGTTGTTTTTGTGTACAATGGGTCAAGTTCGAGGGCGACGCCTATTACATTAGCCTTGGTTTGGGGGTTGGATAATAGGGCCTCTCATGTTATTTGTGGTAGTAGAGACTTAACTATGTACAAAGTAATTTAGCGAGTAAGGTTATGTGTTTTCATAACCACTGACAATGTCACCATGGGTGTATGTGATTGGTGATAAGGGTAGAACTTGGTTGCCTCAATGTGGTGAGTAGTTCATTATCAGCTTCTTAGTGAGCATGAAGATGGAAATAGGTCAAAAAGTTGATTGTGACTGTTTTTAAATCCCAAAATTTCTTCGTGGGAAGTTAAATGTACTAATTGGTAGCGGATCCTATTAAAGTCCATTGAAAAAGTTTGAGCCTAACGGTGTCCTCTTTGAGGTTGATTGATCCACACCATAATTGGTATGTGGTTATGTGGGCGTTAGGGTATTTATGTAATTTTCCCTCAAATTGTGTTAAGTCATAAGGGAGCTTACATGGCATGTCTACCCAATCGTCATTGTGTGTGATGGGGTCATTTGTGAGTTGATTGAGGTCAAGTAAATTGGGGGAACCAAAAAATGGGTTATGGGTTGTTGGGTTGGAATCCATGGTTCTTAGTGGACTCCCCTCTAGTGAGCGAGGATTATGTCTCTATGGTGAGGGAGAGAGGGATCATTCTAACAGGGTGTTGTTATCTATGTCCAGATAAATTTTCTTGCCAGAAAAAATGGAATCTTATGTAAAGGTGTTGTCTATGTTTTCAACATGAGTCCGTTCGGATGTGTTAGGGTATCCAAGTTTCGAGAATCAACAATGAGGATAGAGAATCCCTCTCTAGTTTTTGTGGGGTCATCTTTGGCACTCTTTCAGTGTCAAGAGGGACCAAAGTGTAGGGGTTCAACCCCTTCGATCCTACTCAAGTATCTTAAACTACTAGAATACACTTTGAAAATGTGATTTGCTATGAAACTTTTATGTGTAGGCAAATAAAGAAACTTTTATGTGTAAGAAAATAAAAAAACTAGTTAAGTTAAGGTGTAAGGAAACTTTTATGTGTAAAAGATAAAGAGTTTTGATGATAAACATGCTCTCTACAAATAGAAACACCTATAGGAAATTAAAGAAGCAAATCTAAATAAAAAGGATCTCCCGAATGAGCTTTCATCATAGGTGGGGGCGAGTCTCGAGTAAAGATTGAATAGAGACTAGAGAATAAATTAAGATTTTGAACATATCTTAATATTAAATATGACTCGTGAACTTTTCAACATTTAAACTAGGGTAAACTTGTAATCGCGAGGGAGTTGTTATGATATGTGGGTTGACCCTCATTGGTTAGCAACGAACATTGACAGATGGTGTCGTCGCCTTCCATTATGACGCGTCACTCTTCGAGTGTTAGTGGACCCATCAACATAATAAAATTCTTAAAAATGAATGGTTATAGACGTGAATTTTTAAGAGGTTGAAAGTGACGAATATAATATTATTTATTTTCTTCTAACATGGAATTTGGAGTGTCATGAATTCTTGGTTACTTATATAATAATAAATTATTACACGTATCAATTTGGAAAAAGTTATAAGTTTTTAAGTTTTTAAATATTAAATTATATTATTTATTTATTTTTATATTAAAAAGGGTTTCTAGCAACTAACTATTAAGTACACTTGAATTGCTTTGTTAGAAGAAAATAAATAATATTATATTAATCACTTTCTTTTAACCTCTTAAAAATTTTCCTCCTTGAATTTTATTTTGTTGTGCCTCATAATGGAAGGCTTTAATAGGATCTGCTACCAATTGGTACATTTAACCTTTTATGAAGAAATTTTGGGATTTAAAAATACTCACAATCAAGTTTTTGGTCTATTTCCACTTCTATTTCCACTTCTTTGTTTGCCAAGAAATTGATAAAGGACTAAGCATCACATTTAGGAAACTCACTTCTATCTTTATCACCATCTACATACACCCATGGTGACATTGTTAATGGTTATGTAAATACGTAAACTTACCTGCTAAATCACTTTGTACATGATTAAGTCACTACTATAATGAATAATATGAGAGGTCATATTCCCCAACCCCCGAACCAAGGCTAATGCAATAGACTTCCCCCTCATACTTAACCAAATGTACACAAAAACAAATTGTATGAATATCTACATACTTGATGCACCTCACTTCCCCTCAATGACCACCACATTAAGACATGTCGTTGATGGCCTAATCGGATATGTACAACATGCTTCTCCACCCTTAAGTCAACAACACATTGACACTTATATATATGACAAACCTCATTGATCCAGATCTCAGGGGTTGAGATCTGGATGGCTTGAATGTCGAGAGAAGARGAGCTTAGACATGTCAATCTTACATGAAAAGAAGAATGGACAAAAAAAGTATGTAAATGAAGTATTCGRGAGCCTCACCTCTAAAACTTATTATTAGTATATCACTCAGAGCTAATTAATATCGCAATGAACAATAGAAAATATGAGAGAAGCCAAAATGAGTAACTTGATATAATGAGAATGATTGTTAGACCTTTATATAGCATTACAAAATGGTCCATTGGACAAAGTAAAAAAGAGTTCATTAAATGAGTCTCTATTATTAGTATAATAGATCTAACTACCCAACTAACTAAGTAGTGGAAAACAAAACCAGATATAATAATGGGAAGAACTCATTAAATGAGTCTCTATTATTATAATAATAGATCTAACTACCCAGCTAACTAAGTAGTGGAAAATAAAACCCAACACAATAATGAAGAGATGGGACTCTCTTTGACCCATATGGGCAACATGTTAGCCCAATTAATTAATGAGGAGGTGGGCCTCTCCTTGATCCACATGGGAAATCTATTAACTTTATAGCTTTATGACTTTTTCATCTTAATTTAGACCATATACCCCCTTAAAATTAGGATCACTCATCCCTTATTCGGACCATCCAACATGTATGAACCTCTTACCTCCTATGGTCCTTCATCGCCCTACACACCACATGCCTTATATACATTATCACATAGCTACACACCCTCTCCAAGGCCTCCATAACCAATGTAGAAGTGGGCATACCCTAACTTAAACTCACTCTACATTAACCCACCTCTTGGTCACCCACCATAGACACAGGTGACCAATTTTTCGTAAAGACCACCATTTGCTTGTTAGGTTGGGATCACACCCCCAACCCCATTCAAAACCAAAACACTAGAAAACATGAAATATCCTTGATCTCTGGATCTTTATATTTACTGCTACTATTGGATGTTTTGTTGCAGATCTATCATTTGATACTCTCGATGTTTCTGGATGTGTTTCTTTGGTTTTTAGATGTGTTTGTTTAGTTTTATGTTCTCATGTGTAGCATGCATGGCATTGTGGTATCCATAAATAACTCATTTCATTTTATTAAATAACAACAAATACTAATACAGGAAATACTTGAAATCAATCTCAGAAGGCCTAATTAGATTGTAACGGAGATAAAAATATCCTACAGTACCAAGGAAGACAAGTAGAATACCAATTTATAACATGCATCAGACGATATGTAACATGCAAGTCGAATATACTACATGCATGGAAGGAATGTTGCATGCAACTACTGGAACCAACGAAAAATTGAGATCCGATAGCTATGCTCCTCAAAATCTGATGAAATTTGTTCCCACTGGGTCGCCCTCTCCCTAGACAACACATGCAATTCGGATCTATTGCATGCAAGAAGGATATAACTTGGATCTGTTGCATGAAAGAAGGATATAGCTCGAATCTGCTACAATAATCCTGGATCTGTTGCATGCAAGAAGGATATAGCTATGATTTGTTGCAATAAGCTTGGATCTGTTGCATGCAAGAATGATATAGCTCGGATCTGCTACATGAAAGAAGGATATAGCTCGGATCTGCTGCAATAAGCTCAGATCTATTGCATGCAAGAAGGATATCGCTTGGATCTGCTACATGCAAGAAGCATATGTTGTATGCACTCCAAAATATGTTGCCAAGATAAATCCACACTATATCTCTGATCATAATCTTCCTGAACCTAAACTTGTAAATGAAGTGATTCCTTAAGGAAGGATCAAATCATGTACTCTTAAGCCTAATCAAGAATCTGGGTGATTCTTTCGATGGACTAGGGTGTGTCTCTCAACACCAAAATCTATCAATGGTGGCGGTTTCCTCTAAAAATCCACAAAAAATGAAGAAATTCGTCTGAATTCTTTTCTAAGTTCTAATTCTCAACTCAACTCATGCATAATGGTGAATTAGAACAACTTTTCTCCTTTATACTCCCCTCCTCATCTAATTTCCTGTTCACTTTATTAATTAAGTGACTTTTTCATAAGTTTTGACTTAATAATCACTTAAGTCACTTAAAACACCTTTTTGCTTCTAATTTCACATTCATTTTGATTAATTAAGTGACTTTTCCTAAGTTTGATCTTAGTAATCATTTAATTCACTTAAAACACGTTTTTATCCTTTTTCTCATCTAATTCCACATTCACTTTAATTACTTAAGTGACTTTTCCTAAGTTTATCTTTAATTATTCTTTTAAGTCACTTAATAACCTTTTTCCATTTTATTACTTAATGTCACTTTCAACTTAGGATTTTCTAGTAAATGACACTAAATAATTATTTTGTTCCCTTTTTTTCCCGACTATAGCCTACAAGAATCAGTATAGGCTATTGAGTCGCTCCTCATGGAGACATCACTAGGAAAGGGACATTGTAGTCCTCCCTTCTCGAGATTGCTTTTCCTCAAGCAATTCCATCACAACCCGAGGCTCCATCAACTGAGCCAAGATGAAATTGAAAATGATATTAGGATCTCAAACCAATCTCAGGAAAGGACCACCTTGTTGCCGCGACACCACTCTGGTAATAACCATCGGACCAATGTGCCTAATATGCATCCTCCTCTCCTGGGATCCCACACTGAAATACCTATAGGGACTGAACTTACTGTCATGAATCATGTCCTGCAAAGGTATCTCCATGAACCCAAATATGCAAATCCATTAACATCCTCGATCTTGGATATATGAAAACAAGGTTTTTCTCACCGTTTGGAATAAGTCTCAACCTCTCCTCCACTGACATCCAAAAAATAMAGCAAACCAATCACTGTCGCAACTCTGTTAGTCATCAACTATAGTTGGTCCATCAATGTTCTCTTCCACCAAGGCAGACTCTCCCTCATGTGTCTTGATGCAACRTCCACGAAGTCCCTCCCTGTGAGAAACTCTCGGACCTTCCTGTAAGTGATGAAGTCACCCGAGTCCCAAACTATCATGTATGAAGTGAAGCACCCTCTACTCATCATACTAATTTGTACAGTGCTATCACACGAATTTTCTTGAATACCCTTGGTAAGTCAAGTGATCATAAGCTACTGAAATGTGACTGAATCCTCAGGAGACCACTCCTCCAAGCAACCAATCCTACGCACTCTAGGAGTAAACTCTAGAGAATGCAAACTGTCAATCCTACTTGTGTTAGCTATCATCCTTTCAACAACTACAATCCCAGAGTCTTGTGCCAAAATCAAAGGGGAATCCTCATGTTGATGATGCATCCCTCCGATCACAATCATCTGACCACCATGCTCAAAATGTGCTCTCCTATCATGGAATAAACTCATCCAAGGAAAATCAGTGAAGTAAACACATGTCAATCCACTACTATCCTCGATCTTGGGTATCGTGAGGGAAAAGAAAAACTCCACAACTCCTCTCACAATATTCCCACCATGACATCGACCAATCACTTCCTCAACTCAGTCGGTCATCAACCTCATTTGAAACAATCCATCACTCGAATGAATGCTAGGATCCCACCTCAACATTGGAATTCCACCACTCCCAATGCATGTCGACTGTTGTTGTGCCCCACCAATAACCATTGGAGTCCAAATGAGCCAAATCCCCAATGTGTAATATTTGAGTAGATAATTCCATCCACTGCTCCACCAACTGCAATCTTTGTGGACCGATCCAAATAAGTCTGGATTTTATCCTGTGTACTCAACACATTGATCAAAGAGTGCAAATGGATGAACTCTGTCATGGCCACAATTCCCCCTATCTCATCCCACTACCTCCAGTAATCCTCTCCAGTCTTGTTTCTTATAATTGGGGCATAAAATAACAGTAACAAGTGCCTCTTCCATTGCACAAAGGACCGGAAGGTGACTAGTGCATTGGTCAACCCCAAGGGCATGACCACAAACTCATGATGATACCTAGGAATATACATGTGAGTACCTTGCTCCTTGGCCCAAGCCTGATGATATCCCAGATGAAAATCAATCATCGAGGGATACATTGCTCGCTAAGGCTCACTCATCCACTCAATGACTCTATCAGGAGGTCTCCCTAGAAGAAACTCTTAAAAACTTTGTTGTGCACCACAATGTCCCAATGTATAATCTCGTATACTGTGACATACTCATGTGTCCTACTATACCGTTTGGTGCCCTATATGTGCTATTCAATCCAACACTCTATTGAAGATGACTAAACATGTACCCTAGAGTGTGTCAATGTCCATCATGTACCTGTCTACCCAATCCATGGATGCATATTCTTCCTTGTGGGCTGGTGCACAAGGAAGGTGCTCAACCATCTCCTTCGTAACTAAACTCTGACCCTCTAATGATTTCTCCAAAATAAAGGGCTCCTCACCCCCACAATGCCAAATCTGAGTGCAATCCAAACTCTCCTCGAGTACTCGCAACTCATAATGCTTCTCGTTCAGACTCATCATAAGAGGCTTCTCCCTCAAATCATGAGTGCTACGCATGCCCTCGGGTGTCATGGATTCCAAAGATGATGGAGTCTCTGCTGTCAATGATGATGAGCGTGCCAAACTTAGTTGGTATCAAAGTTCCTCATCAGCACCAATTGACTTACTAGATGATACCATGCAATCTTGGGACTCATGTGGAATGTCATCCTCATACAAAATTTTTGATTTGTTTTCATCCACCAAATCAATCCCTTCTTTGTCATCCTACACGCATGGCTCTTGAGAAGAAAGATCAATATCGCACAAATTTTTTTCAAATACCCAGTCTTCATCATATTTAGGTACAATCATGCTTGCATCGCCATATGTATCATAGATAGGATAAGACGTTGAATCCTCATCATTCTTAGGTGTTATCACACCCTCATCATCATGAGCATCACTACTCAGGTATGATGTGGAATCCTCAAAATCGGTTGATTGAGACACTTCACCATATGCACCATCAACCTTTTTCCTTGGCATCTTCACCTTCTTTTCCACTGATACTTCGGGTTCATATCACTCAAGATGTTTGATGGTGCAACAATCCTTGAATTACATGTCTACATGAAATGTTGCACTAAGCTCCTGATACTCCCTCAAACAATATGCAAACTCCTCATCATGTCCTTTCTGACATGTTTGTTTCATCTTTGAACCATTATATCCATTGATCCCTGCATTGTTTTGATGGCTTGCCATAGCCTGCATCAACTGTTGTTGCCCCTGTGCAAGAATATTACAAATATTCCTCATGTTGACCTCCATATATTATATGAACGTTTTCTCTCTACTACTGCATCTGAAGGTATAAGTGCAAGTTATCGCTGCTGAAACTTAGTGGAAACAATCTGAAATAACTCCTCACTGATTTTCCCCTTGGGCTCGAAGGAAAACCAGCTCTAATACCACTAAGATATCCCTGATCCTTGGATCTAGATATTTACTACTACTATTGGATGTTCTACTATAGATTTGATACTCTAGCGGTTTCTGGATGTGTTTCTTGGGTTTCTAGATGTGTTTGTTTAGTTTTATGTTCTCATGCGTAGCTTGCATGGCATTGTTGGATCCATAAATAACTCATTGCATTTTATTAAATAACAACAAATGATAATACATGGAAATACTTGAAATCAATCTCAGAATGCCTCAATTATATTGTAACAAAGATAAAACTATCCTACAGTACTAAGGAAGACAAGTAAAATATCGATCTATAACATCCATCAACCGATCTGCAACATGCAAATTGAATGTAATGCATGTATGGAAGGAATGTTTCATGTCATTGGCAGAACCAATGGAAAATTGAGATCTAATAGCTATCCTCCTCGGAATATGATGAAATTTGTTCCCATTAGGTTGCCCTCTACCTATACAACACAAGAAATTTGGATATACTGCATGCAAGAAGGATACAGCTCGGATATGCTGCAATAAGCTCAAATTTGTTGCATGCAAGAAGGATATAGCTCATATCTATGACAATAAACTCATATGTGATGCATGCAAGAATGATATAGCTCAGATATGTTGCAATAATATTGGATCTGCTACATGCAAGAAGAATATAGCTTGGATCTAATGCATGCAAGAAGGATATAGCTTGGATCTGCTGCAATAAGCTTAGATCTGTTGCATGAAAGAAGGATATAGCTCAGATATGTTGCATGAAAGAAGAGTATATCTTGGATCTGTTGCAATAAGCTTAGATCTATTGCATGCAAGAAGGATATAGCTCAAATCTATTGCAATAAGCTCAGATCTGCTGCATGCAAGAATGATATAGCTCAGATCTTCTCCAATAAGCTTGGATCTGCTGCATGCGAGAAGGATATTTTGCATGTACTCCACAATACGTTTCCAAGATAAATCCATGCTATATCTCTGATCTGAATCTTCCTAAAATTGAACTTGTAAATGAAGTGAATCCTTAAGGAAAGATCTGATCCTTTACTTTGAATCTTGATGAAGAATCTGGGTGATTCTTTCGATGGACTAGAGTGTGTCTCTCAACACTGAAATCTATCAATGGTGTTGGTTTCCTCCAGAAATCAACAAAACATGAATAAAGTCACCTAATTTCTCCTCTGAGGTCTAATTCTCAACTCAACTTATGCATACTGGTGAATTAGAACAACATTTCTCCTTTATACTCCCCTCCTCATCAAATTTCTTGTTCACTTTATTAATTAAGTGACTTTTCCCTAAGTTTTGACTTAATAATCACTTAAGTCACTTAAAACACCTTTTTGCTTCTAATTTCACATTCACTTTGATTAATTAAGTAATTTTTCCTAAGTTTTATCTTAAGAAACATTCAAGTTACTTAAAATACCCTTTTCTCCTTTTTCTCACCTAATTCTGCATTCACTTTAATTACATAAGTGACTTTTCATAAGTTTTATCTTTAATTATTCTTTTAAGTCACTTAATCACTTTTTTCCACTTTATTACTTAATTTCACTTTCAACTTAGGATTTTATGGTAAATGACACTAAATAATTCTCTTATTCCCTTTTTCTCCCGACTATAGCCTACGAGAATCAATATAGACTACTAAGTCGCTCCTCCTGGAGTCATCACTAGGAAAGAGAAATTACAGTCCTCCCTTCTCGAGATTGCTTGTCCTCAAGAAATGCCATCACAACCTGACACTCTATCGACTGAGCCAAGATGAAACTGAAAATGATACTAGGATCACAAATCATTCTTCGGAAAGGACCACCTTGTTGTCGGTGCACCACTCTAGTAATAATCATTGGACCAATGTGCCCAATATGCATCCTTCTCTCCTAGGGCCCACACTGAAATACATGTAGGGACTAAACTTACTATCATGAATCATGTCTTGCAAAGGTATCTCCATGAAACCCAAATATGCAAATCCACTTATAGCCTCGATGCCACTTTCAACTTAGGCTTTTCTGGTAAATGACACTAAATAATTCTTGTATTCCCTTTTTCTCTCGAGTATAGCCTATGAGAATCAATATAGTCTATTGAGTTGCTCCTCCTGGAGTCGTCACTGAGAAAGGGACATTACACAAAAAACCAACCAAGGTTGCAAGAACAACAACACTTAGAACCCTATTCAAGGAGGCACACCCTCAATAACCCAAACCAAAACCAAAATGCTAATCAAGGAAATAGGGCCCCAAAACCCTGAGAATGCAACAACCACCCCTATATAACATGCATTGATGACCATTACACTCACAAATTCCAAGTGATGCATGAAATTAGTAGGTAGTTTGGCACACCACACTCAAGAGAGGCACCCCCACCACATCCTCAACAAACTATCAGTCAAAACCTCTTCCCATGTAGTCAAAAACTACTTGTCATGAACCTACCCCCTGAAAATATTAGGGACAATCTTGATCAACCCATACATGATGTCTTCATCATGTCCATTGGTAGTCCACTTTTAATGGATAATATCTCCACCCTTCCTATGTTCACCATCTCTGTAAAGTCCAGTAATGGTTAGTATATGACATACCAATGCGACATGGAGGAATAACAACCTCTTTCCGCCCATGTATGGATTCCGTGTTCCCTCCTTTTTTAATTATTGAAGCTACACCTTTGTACAAATCACCCTAGAAGAGGAGTTCAAACACCTCCCACCCTTAATGGCCAACAACCCAAAAAACCCATTATATGCTCTCTCTCCCACACATGAGGGAGCATTACTAGAGAGCTGATGGCATCAAGGGAAACCTAGAGAATAAAAGAACATGGGTCAGAAACACGAGGACCTCATATCTACATTTAGACCCACTTCTCATGGAATAACAACTCATTTTACCTTCATCTCCAAGGTCCATCCTTTGTTTTCCCTTCATTCGAACATGTCAGTGAACCCATCATGGCTGTCATGATTCTTGTGGGGGTACCCAATCCTCTAAATTCATATTGGAGCTACACTTGTGCCTAATCGAATGAGTATGCTCCACCAAATTTACTAAGGACTTGTCCTTGGCATCAGTTGCATGAGCTCCCTTAATTCCATTAGCAATATGACCCGCAAGTTCAAAAAGTTGAATGTTGATGGGGGAAATAACAATGCCCCAATTTTACCAACCAAACATGCTCTCGTTAACTTTATTTATTTGTTACACCGAGACAAACGAAATGCATTATTCAACCTAATGTGGATGAGATGTGTAATGTAATGTAATGCTAATTTATTAAAATTAAAGAAAAAATAAGGTCCATAAGATAACAATGACAAGAATAAAAAGAAAAAATGGTTATAATAAAAAATATGATAATGATGACATCTTTTAATTTCCATTACATTGGCTTGGTCTCTAAGACCTAGACAAGAGAGAGTGAACAAAGAAAACTAGGAAATTAAAACCCCAAAGTTACTTATTTACACATTTGTTTAGATGCAAGTTTAGATTCACAATAAAGTCTTTGAGCTTAGTTTGGTTGTATCGATTTAGTATTTTAATAACTAAATTGTTTGCAGATATCTTTATAGGCACATCTAATATTGTTGACTAAAGAGCATCTTAGAAGGAAAGGTAGTAATACTAATATAAATAAATAAACGTGGATAGATTCATGTTAACCTTGAATTTTTTAAGCATTTAGAGGTTTGTGGTAAATCCATGTTAACCTTGATTTTTTAAGTATTCATAGGCTTGTGCTCGAGTGCTCGAGTTTCTTTTTTATCCCCCTTGTTTCTCTTGGTTATTAAGAGATCATGGGTTATGATGATTTAAGCTATCTTATAAAACATATTTTACATTCGTATTTAAGCTAGTTTATAAAAATGTCTTCTACAATCATGACCTTGATTTTTTCAGCATTATGAGGTTTGTGTGTGAGTTTCTTTTTTATCTCTCCATAATCATTAGATTGGGAGTGAAGATGGATTTAAAATTATTAAAAAATGCATTCTAGAATCTTGTTGCATTTATAAAAACAAGATGCACTCAACAACATAGCTTAGTTGACATGTGTCACACATAATGGAGGGTGGGTGGTAAACCTGAGAAATCAAAATGGAAAACATTGCATTCTATAAATTAATAATGATTAAACAAGATGCACTTAACAACATAGTTTAGTTGACATATGCCACATATAATGGTGAGTGGGTGATAAACAAGATAAATTAAAATGGAAAACACCACATTCTAAACATCAATAAAATAGGGAAAGAAAAGATTTATATAAAAGAAAAAAAACTAATATAAATTCATCTTTAACTTGGATTTTTTAAACATCTAAAGTCTAAGAACTGTTTTTATTGAATATCTTTTAAACATATTTATTTTAACATGCCTCATCTTTTATTCTTCCAAACCTTCAACATTCTAGGTTAAAATTGTGAAAATTTCCATTAGAGTAGTCAAAACTTCGAAATTTGATGAACCATTTAGTTTTGAAATTACAATCATAGTGGTGTTTTAACTTTTCAAACATTTAAAGTCTAAGCCTTATTTTTATTGCAGATATTTTAACCACCAAAATTTTTAGTATGCCTCATTTTTATTACAATCTTGTAGACCTCGAAAGGAACAAGGTGTATTCTACAATCTATATCATAGATTTTTAAACACCAAAAGTTTAGGCATTAGTTTTATTTGAGATCTTTAAAACACCAAAATTTTCACATATGTGTCAGTTTATCTACCATCTTTTATGTAAATGTCTCAATTTTATCCCATATTTTAAAAAACAAAATTTTGTGCCTCATTTTTATCCCAAATTTTTTAAACATTGAAATTTAAGCTTCTTATTTTTTAATATATATCTCAAGATTCATATTTATTTTAAGTTGTTTAAAAAATGTCATCCATAATCTTGTGGGGTAACTGCTATCCCCATTTTGTGGGATAACCAAGGAGATTATGTCTCGAGGCCCTATGGTTTCATATATGGAGTGACGAGAGACTACATGACCAATAGTATCCACTTGCACATATGGAGACCCTTCTCACCACCACAGAGGTCAGTATTTTCAGGATGGCATCCACCACACCCTCTGGCTTCTGGAAGGTAATGGGGATTGATCCATGAGGTACAAGTCAGGTATTTCTGGTGAGTGTCATTTCAATATTTGAGGCATTTTGATTATTTTGTATCTTAAACTGCTATAGATTTCATGATATATGCTTGGACATTATGCATTTTGCCTCATTTCACCTTGGTGGTTGACATTGTGCCCTAGTAAGTGGTTTTCCTTAGGAATAGGTTGTCTACTAGGAACTCCCTTGAAGAGCCATCGTACCATTCCCAACCATACTTACCACTTTCCATCACTAAACAACCCCCCC